>JAUELO010010028.1:0-11525 GCA_032357855.1 Amphibolips quercusostensackenii
AGTCAAATCCAGTTGCTTTGGCGCGCCTTCCTCATTTGCGGTTCCATTAAAATACGCCTTTATCCTGTATAAATGAATTAACCGCCTTAATGTATTGTCTCTTGTCTACTTAGTATATGTTCGTCGTTGTCCTATAACATCAAAAAAAGTTTGTAGTCTTTTATTTAAGATGTAGTCTCTCACTTAAAAAGCCTCTTTAATAAAATTTGTTCAGGCTTTTCTATGGTTATGATAATTTATATTACGGATCTTAAAATTCGAGTCACACCTCTGAATTATTTTTAAAATTTGACGAAAATTTATTGACATTCTGTTGACTCTAATATTGGAATTTCTGGTTCATTACAAGATTATGATAACAGGTGTTTTATTTTATTTCATTCACTTTTCTTTAAGTTTTATTACAATCTAAAACTTTTCTTATTGATATATTATTTTTTTAGATTCTTTGAAAACGGCACGCAGTAGTAGCCGAAACGTCAGTATTTTTAATAAACGAACTTTTAAGTAATTTCGTTTGTTATTTTCTCTTTTTTTATTGAAGACCGCAAGACCTATAGAAATACTTCCACATATTTCCATGGACGGTCGCCGAAAGGTTTGATTTGATCCTTATTAAATCTGTTAGGTAATTCATAACGTTCTCTATCTCAACTTGGTCCAGTGATTTAAACGTCCCTTTTAATTCCAAGAAAATTGTTCTCCGAACATATATCTTGTCTATCACCTCCCATTTCTTCCCTAAACCCTGTCTGATTTGATAGCTGTATCTTTTTTAAATTTTTTATCGTTTATGATTAATAAAACATAAGAACCGTCAGAAATTTTACACCTTAGTTTTTTAACGGACCTCTCCATTTTGAGACCCCTGGAAGCCGAAAATCAAGCTTTTCTGATCGCGTCTACCCGTCTATGCGTCCGTCCGTAAACGAGATAACTCTAAAAAAATGAACGGATCAAATCGAGCTTGGGCACACTCTTACTACCTTCCAAACCTCTTCTTTCTTCTAGTCTTTTTCACATCTTATTCTAACCTTTCATTTTTCTCCTCCTTTTTTATCACACATCTCAGTATACTCCATATTTTTCCTTCTATATTCTCAATCACTACATTTCCGTTTTCTCCATTTTCTTCATTTCTTTCTCACTTTCTTCTTTTTCTCTCTTCACTCCACGTGCCATCTACTTCTATCCCAGCCTTTCCTTCTTGTGCACTCTAATATTCTTTTTATTTCTACTTTTTTACATTTTCTTTTCCCATTTCAATTTTCTGACATTTTCCTTAAACTGTTCTTTTCCTTACATTGAAGAATCCCGCCTGCCTGCTCTTTTTAACTTTTCTTGCTTATTATCCTTATTGTCATTACATTTTTTTCATCTAAAGTAAATATTTGGAGAAACTGATTCGAATTTATAAAAATCCTTTACTTCTAGTTTATTTACCTTCTCTCTTACCTTGTCTACTACCACATAATCAATTACCGTTCCCGTTTCTCTTTCTGAGCGTTTATAAGCTATTTCCTCAGCCTCCATTATATATCTGTTTGAGATATAGCTTCCTATCTCCACCAAGCTCTTTAACAATTTCTTTCCCACCCTACTCAGTATCTTGTCCTTAGATTTAATCTCTCCCTCCCCTTCCATTACCTTTACACGCTATCTTCTTTTACTGAATTAAAATCACCTATTATAAGCATAATATATTCTTTACTTTCTTCCATCAGTTCTCTCATCAGCAGTGATTTCTCCTGCAGATTAATGTTCACATACACCCCCATTATCTCTTATCGCTCTTCGCCCAACTTAACCTCTTCTATTGCTATTTCTTCTTTCTGTTCTTTCATCTCTTATCTCTGACCCTTCCCTGTTATACATTTGTTTCTTGCATTTACTTGCAATATATAATCATTTCTCCTATTTGTCTGGTTTTTTGAGTCCCTAGTTTCCCGAAACCTCATTTTTTACTAACTTTTCGCTTTCTTCGTTTCAATCCTACCATCTAAATTCTACCTGTATTCTCCAATACTTGTCCTACGTTCTTTTTTCCTTATTTCTTTCCTCTTTTGCTATTTTCTTTAAATTATACTGCATAACACTTTTTGCCAATGTCAAATTATCTTTTCTTTTCTCCGAGCTTCCATGAAAAGCGCTCTTCTTTGTCATCACTTTTATTGTGTTTCTATTTCTCTCGTTCACCAGTACTATTTGACCTCCTCTTCCTGCTTTTTTTCCTACACTGCGCACTTCCTTTATCTTTACCTTTAGATCTGTCTTGTTTAGCTTCTTTCACTTCTTCCTTCAATTTCTTCTCCTTTAATTTTAGACCCCTTCTAACTGTGTTTTTCTCTCTCATCTCTATCTTTTCCTTTATCTCTATCTTTTCTTTCTATTTTTATTTTTATTTTTCTCAGCGTTTCCTTCTGCTTATTCCCATTCTCCTCACCTGCAAACTCTTGGTTTGAGCTTTCCATTTTCAATATCCTACTTTCTGACTGTGCTACATTTTCATGAGGCTATTCCTGCTTTTCTAGTATTTGTTCTAAAGTGGATCCTTTTTTCCAAATTTTTCCTCACTTCTTTCCATTTTCTCATCTCTTTTTATAGTGCTGTAATTTATTTACTAATTTCTCGCTTCACTTCCTCTTCTCTTTCCTACTGTTTCTTCTTATCTTTTTTCCCGTTCCGTTCTTATCTGTTTCCAATGGGACTCCGTACAACCTATCGATTAAACCTAAACTATCCTTATTCAATCTCTGCCTTTCTATCATTTTCCTATACTTTCCTGCAATGTTCACGAAACTTCGCCAAGATTCGTAGTTTTGCGCACGATTGAAACTCGAAACACATCTTTTTATTTTTATTATTATGAATTATCGTGAAAGCATTAATTCTATTACCGTACATTAATCTATTCATTAATCTATTCACCGTAAAAACGCTTCATGGCCTAAGTCCCTTTGCTGTCCTTATTATCCACCAAAACGATTCCAAGTTACATTTGCCTGAATCGGCCTACGTAATTTACGTAAACTCTACGACCACGACGCTACCCCACCTTGCTACTGTATCTTACTCAGACTCATTAGTCTACCCCACCGTGACCTTCTTCCTTGCTTCTTTCTCCTGATCCTGTCCTGCCACCACTACTCAGCTATACCAGTCTTTCCACCCTGCTCCTCAAGTCAAGTATACTATTTTCCCAGCTTACCAAAATCAGTCTCAATGAACCTAGTTACACCAGAGGGCGTAGATTAAGCGCGCCTAAAGTAAGCTAGCTTAAATATGAAAGTGGCCTAAGCTCGCACCGACGCAAAAGCGTTTCGGTAGTGACACTCATCACACATGTGGAGCCACTTGACTATAACTTGTATTATTAGTAAATATTAGTCAATATTTTGCACTTAATAGTTGAAAATTGTTAAATCCATACGTGAGCTGGCCTTAAAATAAATTGGTTAAAACATAAAGTTCGTAGTGACATTTATGAAATAATGTCCATACAGAGAATTGCGAAATTATAATTATTTTTTTAAACATTTAGTTGAATATTATTGCAATATTCTTACGAAACCACATAAAAGCTGCATAAGAGCGAGGAATTGGAGAGAACCTGAAACTGACCTTTTATTGGAACTTTATAAAGAAAGGGAGATAATTAGGAAAATGGATTCGAAAAAAATAAGACATTTAGATTTGTACAAAAAACTTAAATTGCATTTAAAAGCCCACCATGCACAAAGCGATGCAAAACATATAAAAAGCAGGATGAAAACCTTGAAGGTTAAGGAATAAATGTTGAATAAGTAAAGACACATATTTCATAACGCATTTTTGTGATGATTCTAATTTAAGCGCCTTGAAGTCAGGACCCAATCTCAGAATTAAATTGCCTTATTTTACACCATAAATGCTAGAATCACATCTTTCTTAGATAATTAGGGCCTATTCTTGTTTTGAATGAAATCTGTATTCGGAGAGAAAAATTAGCTGATTTAAATCGTTTTTGTGTAAATTTTTTTTTAAATTCTAACCTGAGCATCTATAAAAAAAGTGAATTGAGTCAATTCAAAATTAAGGCTGGGCCCTTGTTCAAACGCCCTTCAAAATGTAAATAATATTTTTTTGGGTGAGTGAGTTTAAAATTTTCACCAAAAATTTAACAAAATATTAGGTGCGTGATTGAATTAAATTTTTGTTCTTGTTATTGAAAAGAATTTTTATAGATTAACCAATTTTTACCAATAAATGTAAAATTAGACAAAGACAATTTTTTAAAACATATCTATGTTTTTTTTATTTTGAGGTTTTAGGTGAATTTTAAGCAGCATAGTTTTTAAGTCTAATTCAGCGGTAAGTACACTGCTAAATCGAATCAGCGTATATAAGCTACTAAATCAGGAAGTTTTAGTTATTAACAGTGGAATTTCACTGATTAACGACTCGATATCGCAACAAGTAATATACGCTGATTTAAATTAGCGGTATATTTATCGCTTATTCGGATTTAAAGAGTATCTTTCTATTATTAATAGCTGTAGATTTCCTATACATAATTTCAGATGAGATATAAATTGGTTTAGAAACATGTTGATGCCTAGTAGCATAAAAAAGACACAAAAAGAATAAGGAAAGAGAGAGAGAGAAATGTTGGTTTTGGTTGACTTCTTCCTTTCTCTCTCGCTTTTTTCTTTTGTTATGAAATTGAAGAGCCGGGTGCAATAACCGCCTTAGCGTTCTCGAACACGCGGAGAAGAATATTTGTCCGTGGAGCAAATTTTTATAGGGGTTTAAATTTGAGTTTTAACAATCCACACTTGTAGAAAATTTTATTGTGCATCTTTTTTGTATAACAGATAATTTCAAAGATTGTTTTTTATTTATTTAAAGAAAACGGAATTTTTCGCCGAAAAATAATTTAATACTTTTTTGCGTTCAACTCGTCAGATATTTGCTATAAATTTATATTTTTTCTTGAAAATCTTATGTTACATTCTTTAACATATTCTACAATTGTTAGAGTGTTCACAAAGTTTGAAAAACATATCAGGGTCGTATAGTGAATTTAAAAAAATATTTTCTTCGAAATCTTGGATGCATACATACAAAGTAAGAAGTTATGTAAAAAAGTTTTGCATTTTGACCATTTTTAGTAAGAAAAATGTTCCTTAGGGATCAAAGGAATTTTTCTAAAAGGTTTTAGATCTTCAGTCATTAGGAGAGAAAAATGAGGGCGATCTGAAAATTATATACGTCGGGCTGCTCTAAAATATGTCAACTGCTCAATCAACAAGGGGAAAAAAAGACAAAAAATAAAGAAACGTGGAAGCCAAATGTTGCAAAAGCTTTTACGAATAAGGTAAGTTTATGTTTGAATGGTTACAGTCAATAAACATACCTGATTTTTGTGTTTTGCTTTAACTTAAATCTTACAAAAGTGACGGAGAATTATTGATTATTATGAATGCTGGCATTCATCGCTTGTACTCACATTATTTACATTCTTGAATATTGTGATACAAATTTTTTTTAATTAATATTTTAAAGTCATTTATTGGTGTGAGACAAAAATTTCCATAACTAAAACAATGTATCTTCTTTTTATTTTTTGAAATTGAATAACATACTGCGATTTTAGTTCTTATGAAGAAATCGCCTGATAAAACTTGTTCCTTTTTAGTTCAGAAATAAACTGAAATATTACATTTCATTAAAATTTTGCTAAAAATTAAAAAATTTATATTAAGTAAAAGCATTTTTAAATCTTCCTCGCATATTAGAAATAAACTTTTTCACTGATAAAATCAAAATAAGCAGTGAATATCAACGTTTGAAATAAATTCTACGCCGCCGCTCTTTTTTTTCGCGATCCGAGTCGAGCGCAGCACGCCATACATACTTTTCACATCGCCCTCACTTCTCTCCCCTAATAAATAAAGATATTAAACTTTTTGAAACAACTTCCTTGATCCCTATGAACATTCTCCTCACTAAAAGTTCTCAAAATTCGAAACTTCCTCACACAACTTTTTCGTTTGTATATATGCATCCAAGATTTCGAAAAAAAAAATATTTTTAAAAATTCACTTTACGACCCTGAAATGTTTTTTCATCTTTGTAAACACTTTATCAGTCGTAGAATATATTGAAAATTGTTACGTAAAATTTTTAAGAAAAAACATCAATTTCCGGTAAAGGTTTCGCGAGTTGAACGCAAAAAAGTATTGAATTTTTTTTCGGCGAAAATTTCCGTTATTGTGGTTATTGCATCCGGCACTTCAATTGTCTCTAAAGAACCGAAATGTGGGTAGTTTAGAGATCTAATTTTGATTAGTTAATTTTGTTATGCTCTGATTCCAGTAAACAAAATTATTCATTAGAAAGAAGAGTTCATTTTGATCTTAAATAAATTTATATTTTATATATTTCAGATAAGCACTACCAAATAAGAAAGGAGCTTAGAAAAAGTAGAAATGACGGCCAAATAGATTGGAATTTTTATAATATTATGGACAAACTTTTAGGTCCTAGGCCATCATTCAATCGAAAGAAGAGTTGATTTGGCAAAAATCGTGGTTGAAGATTATATTTTAAAGTAAAACATACCACTAGAGCCTGATGCAAATTGAATTGCAGCTCCAATCAAAAAATCTCCACATGAAGTTAACGAAACAATCTTTTCTTATTCAACTGCTTTGAATCGCGTTGAAATAACGGAAAAGCCACAAAGTGAACAAGCTTTCAGATTTCCACTGAAGAAAAGAATATCCTTAACTATGGAGAGACCTCTGATTCCAGCAGAATCGGCAAATATTTCAAATTAATTAGCAGACAGTGAAACATTACGAGAAAATAATGCACTTGTGACACCCCCTCAGTTCGTTGAGCCACAAGACAATGCATCATTTGAAAATTGAGATGACACTGTCTACTGATTGGAATTGGAATCTGGGATAGAAGAAAGCGAATCTTCTGTCACAAATGCATCAATTGAAAATAAGTCTATATTGATTGATGTCCTCTTAAAGAGAAGAGATTGAAAGAAGGATGATCAACCGAAAATGTCGAAACGCCAAAAACTACAGAAGGAGAAAGATGAGTTGATAGAAACCTTGTTTAAGCAACAATCGGCAAGAACTGATGCATTAATGACTGAACGAGATGAACTGCAAACTGAGACAGTGAATGATATTTCAAAAATATTGCTGCAGAACACTCTTCTTCTAGTTCAAGCATTTGCAATGGCTCAAAATGCCTCTAGTTTGAACCCTTTTCCAACACCAACGTATCCGACGTTCTCACTATATCTTCCACACCTTCCTTCACGAATTGCAGGTTTATCGCCTCCATGTCCAAATATGTCTAATTATTCCAAATGCGATGCCTTATTATTCGCATTATTTATATCATTTTTATTCGCCAATCTCCTTATTAGGGCAACCTGTTTCTACTCCAACTGTTGAAGACATTAACTTATCTCCATGTGCAAACGTAACGAATTTATGTGGAGTTACCATTGCAACTGACGATGAATCCTTGAACGCAGATTCTACTCTAGAGCAACCAGCTCCTATGCCGATTGTTAGAGATATGAGGGCATATCCATGTTTTGAAAATATGGTGAATTCATATCCTGTTTTCTCTGCATATCAGGATACATAGCTGAAATTAGATTCATTAAACGCAGCGCCTGATGGAACAAGTGATATTACTTCGAACGCTTCAGTTCCTGTTGTAACGTCGCACAGCGTCTTACGAACTTTAATTTCTGATTGCGAAGCTGATTCGGACCTAAAAACTTCAGATAATCATATGTCTGATAATGACTTGGTGCCTGATCCTGTAGTTAGTACTAATGTTAAGCTAGAGCAAAGTAATTGATTTTTATTCTTTTGTTCCTATTTCTTTTAATTTGAATTTTCACGCATTCAAAAATTTATACAACGTAAATTGTTTTTCATTGATTAAAAAAATATTGGTTTCAAAAACTCACATAAAGAAAGACGTATGTATATTAATGACAATTTCACGTTGAAGATATCAGAGGTTGCTCGGGCTTAAGTTAATAAAATAAAAAATTACATTTTATAAGTACGTGTAACACCTATCGTGTTCAAAATATAGATTATAATTTGTATAAGCTTTTCCCTTCAATTAATTTACTATTTTAGGTTATAATTTAACATTATAGGTGAACCAATTGGATATTTTTTTCAGTTACAGCTTTGTTTTAATTTGAAGCTTTATGTTTTCCGAATGTTATACAATAAATAAATAAAAGATAAATTATTATAAAAATCTATTTAAGTAATATACTGAAAAGAGTAAGTTTAAAAGTTTATATTTATTAACATTTTTTTATCACATCCGAAGGCGACGAGCTTCTAAGTTCTATACTTTTTTAGGCAAGGTTACCTGTTAGTTACTTTTTCCAATGCTGAGCTACTTTTTTGCTTCTTTTCTTTACTAAAGTAATATAATAAATTGAGCGTACTGATAAATTTATTTATTTTTCAATTAAAAAATTAAAGAAATTTGAAAATGTAGCCCTGTTTACAAAAAGACAATTTTAAAATCTATAAGAATTATATCCCATACTCAACAAATTTTTTTCTGGTGCATGTTGATTTTTAAATAGTTTTTCAAAAACAGGGGTCCATTGAACATAATTTATTTCCTGAAGAACGTTAACTAAAAATCTGTTAGAATTCATAGAGATGTTCAGGACCTCTAAAAACCTTTTAAAAAATTGTATTACATGAAAATATATAGTCTATGGAAATAAGAATTTTTTCAATCACATTTTTCTAACGGGCAATTTGAAGGTGTTCGTCAATTTACATCAAAATTAATTATACTTTTTCAGGGTTCTAATTAGCGAGGGAGAAACACTACATATCTATAATTTGAGATTATTAATAAACAACAGTAATCTTCACATATAATCAACGTGGTTAATATGAAAAATGAAGTATTTTTCATCAAATCCACCAATAAAGTTGTATTCGCCTTTTAAATCTGCAAAATTTTCCTCTGTTGCCTTTTTTTCTAAAATCAAACAGATAATTTATATTGAGTATTCAGTAAATCTTTAATAGTCCCCTGTCTTCTTCAGTTCATGTATCAAGAAATATAACTCTGCTATAGTTCGCTCTATCATCCCATTGTTCATTATATTTCTCCTGACGATGATAGGCGATATTGTGTAAGATACAGCAGGCGCTTACCATATCAGGGACGAATGTGTGATGGCAATAAGTTCTTTCAGATACTCTTTGCTATCTACCTTTCAGCCGTCCAAATGCTATCTCTACCGAAACTCGCCTAAAGTTGAGATAAGCATTAAAGGACTTTTTTACTGATGATGATTCTTGATGTTTTGTGAAGGCCTTTATCAGCCATGGAAGTAGCGGATACGTTGGGTCCCTTATGACCAAATATGGAATAGTACCGTTGATCAATCTTCTGGTCTGATCGAAAATAAAGAAAAAGTGTATGCAAATAATATTCTAACTCAAGTATTATCAATAGATGACGTGGATCAATTATTTAAGAAATAGAAATATGCCTCTACCTGACAGATTAGTTGTTCATAGTGTATGACCAATGCTGACTGTTTTGAGGACGTTTGTGCCATGGTTCGACAGCCCGAATAAAACATGGCATTCTTCTTTTCTTTTTGAATTCCTTTAATTGAGCTAAAATTCTTCCTCATTTGGCATTGTAATACATATTGGCATAAATATTTTATTTATTTCTCATGTTACGCGGTGAACGCATTTTCATATAGTAGCTTTATGGACACCAAATAGGTTACCGACATCCCTAAATTCACAGCAGCTTGCTTATGTGAAAATCGCAATAGCGACTTGTTTTTTTACGCTCACTGGTGCTCTTGACCTTACTGGGTTCAACGTTGTCTGCAAATTTTTCTCCAATACACTGCGAATATATTCAATACTCTGTTGAGTCATCCACGATCTGCTCTCGTGAAATAACTTTGTTTTGCATTATGTTCCATAAACGGTTTAAATTTTGTGAAACCAGCAGCAGTATTAAATGTTCCAAAATGTGATTGTTACCAAACAGAAAAGTGAACGCAATTTTCCTGTCAACCATCGTTTGGAAAACCTTTAAACCTTGCAAAGAAAATAAACCAAAAATTTCTTTTTGTAGTGCGCACATTTGTTGAAAAGATATCATTTTTCTGGAAATTATGAAATCATGACTTTATTGTTTATGATATACATTATCGATTCTAGGTTAACTTTCATGGATGCGATGCACAACAGGATTGAAGTTACTTAAATTAAAAGCGAAATGCAGCAAAAAAAAAGTTGTGATTTTGTGAGAATATTAGTTAATATTAAACTAAATATTTGAAAAAATTTATTATTTCGCAATACTCTTTATGACATTATTTCGGAAATGTCACTACGAACTTCATTGTTTAACCAATTTATTTTAAGGCTAACTAAATCAATAACAAATTGCACAAATTCCGATAATTTTATTTCAAACTTTTACAAACATTAATATTGTTCAACTACAATATTTTAAATCTCAGAAATCATTATCGAATATTATTACGCCTCTTATTTTCTAAAGCCCGACTAACCTAACCGCAGCAATACAAAATTAGGAATTCCTCTTCTTGTTTGTGTAATTTTTTTATCAACTTTGTTTTTTAAGCTTTTATTCTATAAAGAATAACTAACAACGAGCTGCAATAAATAACGAAAATAAGACCAGACACATTGAGATTATGCTGTTAAAAAATTTAAAAATAGCGTAAAAGAAGAGTAATGTTTCCTAATTATATTAATAAACAAAAACTAATAATCATATATGTAAGGATTAATGGAATAAATATAAATTAATGCAGAATAACACATAACCTATGAAAATAACTAGATTATTTTATGTAAACAAAAATTATACACTTGCCGATTATCCTTTCCCACAAAGAAGAAGCCCTAAAACTTAAACTCACGTATTGAATTAGCAATTTTCAACTACTAAGAGCAAAATATTGAACGATATTTACTAATAATAGAAGTTATGGCCAAGTCGCTCCACATGTGTGATGAGAGTCACTACCGAAACGCTTTTGCGTCGGCGTGAGTTTAGGCCATTTTCGTGTTTAAGCTAGCTTACTTTAGGCCCTCTTAATTTACGCTCTCTGGTGTAACTAGGTTCAATGTCACAAAACGTAACACACCTCTTCACTTCCATTACTTCTAATAAGCAATTTTTCACTCACAGCAATTTTCTACAGACTCTCTTTATGAACTTACCTCAAATGTCACTACAATTTCACTAAATTCGGCATCAAACAGTTACAGCTACCTGGCACTTTCATGCCGGAAACGAAAGTTCAAACAGGTATTTAATAAGATTGAAGAAAAGTACTTGACAGTAAAAACACCAGAACCCCGGTTTAAGAACAGTTTCGGGGGTTGCCTGTAAATTGCCTTGATCTTAAATTGGGGCAATAAAGCGTAAACAGTCAGGGTCGTATGAACCAT
>JAUELO010010034.1:0-11525 GCA_032357855.1 Amphibolips quercusostensackenii
ATCTCTAGTGAAAGCTGCGACAATCTATATTATCACAAACAAAAATTTAATTATATCTCATAGGCCGTATTCGATTTTTGAACAACATACCTAAATTATAAATATTACCTACCAAAAATTATGAAAAATGTATATTTTTTGTGAACAATACCTTGATGACCAATAAAAGAATTCTTAAATAAAAAAAATATTGTGGTCCTTCCCAGAGGCCCTGGGCCACACAGGGTTATACAGCACTCTGAATGGCTACAGATATCTTCAAAGAAGTAGCAAACTTAAAACCACAGAATCCAAAATACTCAACAAGAGGGGATTCTTAACTAGTGCTCCAGCACTTGCCAGCCTTGTATCCTGATCAAAGAATATCGTTAAAGACTTTCACTAAAACGCTAGTAACCTTTCTAGTGTTAATAACGGCATCAAGACTTCAAACACTCTTCAGTATTAAACTAAAAAATATTATTTCCGTAGAGACAACACTCCTTACAAAAATACCTGGAAAAATTAGAACTTAAGGACTGAACAGAATTTAACCGGTACTGAACGTAACCTTTTTTAAAGACAACACGAAGCTGTGCGCAGCATTCGTGTTGAAAACTTACATCCAGAAGATAGCTAATCTATAAGGATCTTACACGAAGCTCTTTGTAACATTTAAGAAGCCTTACTACTGAGTCACCACTTAGTTAGCCGTTGGATCAAGCAAACTCCTAAAGAATGCAATATAGAAGTAAACGTCAAACTTATTTGACAAGTAGCAGGATGGACAAAGAATTCTTCGGTGTTTGCAAAATTCTACAACAGACCACTTACACAAGGAAACAACTGTAAATCATCCATCCTAAATAATAAAGAATAAAAAATATTATTTTCTTCTTTGTTAAATGAACGTAGTAGCCTCGTAAAACTGAATTATGTATTTTTTCGAAGAAAATATACATTTGCCTAAATTTATAAATAGCAAAAGTCTATTAAATTGCAAATACTTTAACCTCTAGACGGCCGGAAAGCCAATATATCAGTTTTGGCAGAAAATCAATATTTTTTTGTGAGAAACAAGACTCTGGGGTTTTCGTGGTTCCCCCAATGCCCCAACTTTTCGATATTTTAAAAACTCGATGAAAACATGACCCCGGGGGTTTTTGGGGTCGTCGATCACGAATCAGGAGTCAGATTGAAAAAATAACTGTCAGACCGCCCCCCCACTCCCCCTAAATACCCTAATTTTCCGATATTTTAAAAACTAGGTGAAAACGTGACACTGGGGGTTTTTGTGGTCTCTGATTATGAATCTAGGGTCAGATTTAAAAAATGCACGTCAGGGGTTTCCTAATTCTCCTCTAAATGCTCTAATTTTTTGATATTTTTAAAACTCAGTGAAAGCATGACCCTGTGGTTTTTAGGCTCGCTTATCTCGACCAAAAATTTGTGATCATCGACCCCAAAAACAACGGAAGTCATGTTTTCATCAAGTTTCGGGGATATCAAGAAGTTTGGGCATATGGGGAGGGCGTTGGGGGCCTTCTGATGTGAATTTTTTTAATTTGACTCTAGCTTCGTGATCAGCGACCCCAAAAACCCCCGAGGTCATGGTTCACCAAGTTTTGGGAATATCGGAAAATTGGGGCATTTTAAGGAGGGGGTTAACTTACCCTGATGTGAATTTTTTCAATCTGACTCCAGAATTGTGACCAGTGACCCTAAAAACTCCCGCATTCATGTTTTCACCGAGTTTTAGGAATACCAAAAAATTTCACAATCCAAAATTTTGTCGGTACCTTATCCGGCCGAATAGCCGATATATCGGCTCGGCCTATGATATGAACATTGTATACAGTTAATACATGGTAAAAGACACAAACTTGGGCACTGTTAAATGGCGGTTTAATATCCCAAATCCCAACCGTCTAACGGTTAAACATCCACATAATTTATCTTGAGATGAGGCAGCGAAATACAATTGAAAGATTGAACGAACTTATTTATAAAAGTGAAGTTCAATCTAAACTGTGTGAGCTGCCCCATCCGAGTAGCTCAACGGGCGCAAACAGTCCTTTAATTTACAAGATTTGAAATTACTGTAATGGATCGGTCAGTAATGGCATTACTACATAATTGATCTATTCGAGCGAGGTCGTTCACACAATTTTAGTTAAACTTAACTTCAGGTAAGTTCGTGAAATATTCCAAATGCTTTTAATTCACATGGAATCCATTAAAATTTCGTAAATTCTCTTATAGTTCTTGGTGATACTATAAAATTGCACATCTCTTGAAATGCTTTTAAATCCCACGAATTATCATAAAATTTGAAACATCTTTTAAAATTTCTTCAAAGCTTTTAAAAAGTTTGAAATCTTGAAAATTAGGAAAACTTTTAAATTTTCCTTTTTTTAGCTAGTCTATATGTTATTTTAGCTAATCAGCAAATAATTTTAAAAATATGTTTAAAGGCAGAGTGGAAAAGTAGTTGCATTAGTGAGCAATCAGAGAAGATAGTGGCATTAGTGTCATTTTTTAATGGTAGTAAAATAGTTGCACCATTAATAAGAAGTAATAAAAAGTAAATAGGTGAGGAAGTAAACAGATGACATCTTGTTATTTCAAATTTCAAGTTTCTACATTTCTTCTAGATTATTCATTTGTGTAATTGTAATCTGCTACTTGCCGCTGATCTGACCACAATTTCAGAGTTTAATTTGAAAAAATGCGGTATCCTTGCGCGCCCTCTATTGTTTGCTATCTTATACCGTATTTTTTGCTTGATTCGACCACATATTCTCCTTATTGTTTTTGGTTTTTTAACTCATTCGGTTATTGCTAATACATATTTTCCGTTAAATTCGTCACAGAAGAGCCTGTAGTTGACAAAAAGATTGTGAAGGTTTTGGGAGAAGATCCTGCGCCTGAGGCACTTGAAGATTTTACTTAACACACTTGACTCGTGTATCACTGGAAGAATTGGTTTAAATCAGGTGTTTCCAAGGAAGTTAAACAGGATGCTTTACAAAAGTATCCTAGACAAAGTAATTGTGGGTTAGAGGCTCCAATACTGATTACAGAGGTAAAAGTTTTTATAAAGGATACGGGGTTCAAGAAAGATAATCATTTTGTGAACACACGAAATATTTCTGGATCAGCCTTATCTGCCTTAGGCTCTACGATAATTTCGTTGACACTCAGGCTGCAGTCAGTAAGCTTCTGTCTATAGGTGCAGTTGAACCGTGTTGCCCAGAACCTAGTCAATTTTTTGTCAGAGTATTTCTGAGCTAACAAACGAGATAAAATATTTATTTATAATATTGGTTTTATAGACAGAAAAAATATGCTCCAAGGCGAAAACAAAAATAATGAATATAGTTGTTATTATTTACCTACATTGCTACGTTCAACGGTGTTCCCTTTTGTACTGTAATGCATAGTGGTTCAGAAGTGAATGTATGCGGTCAAATTCTTCTACAGTTGACACTTTTGAACCCACTGAATTTTTTTTTTTAAATACTCTGCAATAAATTTCTCACAAAATTAAATAAGCCAATTTTTTTATTTATTTGTGTGCTTAAGAATACTTAAACGAATACATCGGAAATATTGTCTACTTCAATGATATGATTTTTTGTCTCCCAAAAAATGTCTTAAATAAAGTCAATATAAATCAAAAATAATGCAGGTAGAATAAGAAATCTGAAATATTCTATCAAAAAATGTATTTATTACCTCATTATCATAAACAATTTATTTGAACAAGTTTCACAGTATATCAGTTTGTTATGAAAAAATATTTTGTTTTTTTACATGCTAAATAATTTTGTTAAACTCTATTTCGCATGCAGTATAAATACAGAATCATACCGTATGACACCCTGCTTCTAAATAAAAATAATATAAAAGAATTTCAAAATATGAAAAGGGAAAGATAACATTAATGTTGCAATTTTTTCTAAAAAGTTTAGTGTTTAAGCTTACGTTTTACGCAGGAAAGTTGAGTGATAGAAGAAAGCACAGAGGTCGAAAAGAGTAAGAGTAAAAGCTATTCGTACTAAAAATTTTGTTACACATAGCCACAGCCTTATGTTACTCTTTTTCCTGGCAAAATCAAATAAGATGGGAAAGAAGAAAGAAACAACAGAAGATATAGATAAATAAAAAAAATTATACCCAATATTCTGGGTTTCACAATAATATGTATTTTTTTCTGAGTATAAATTAAAATAATTATATAAATAAGTACGGTATGATTTCTTATTTTCTAATAAGAGATTATTCGCTTACAAAAGAATAATGCTGAAGAAAATTACTTGCATTTATATAATTATACATGTAAATTTTAATTATAATATTATAATGTAATTATTATATCATTTATTATTATGCTATTAAATTTATTATTGAAATATTATAATTATAAATATAAATAAATATATATATGTATTATTGTACATAGAACATAAGAGTTGCCACCTTAAAATGGAGCAAAGGTTTTCTGTCTGCGACTTCTCTAGATGATAATCTACGTTTAAAAAAAAGCCATGATGCTTGTTTGTTAAACGTCACTCAAACGATCAAAGGGGTTTTATTTTAAATTCCTCGACTATGACCGTAGAATTAACTCCAAAAAAAGACGGCGTTTAATCATTTTGATTATTTAATTTTTCAGTACAAAATATTGAAAAATCAGAGAGTTCGTTCAACTCATTGGATCACTTGTGGCTGCTTGTCCAGGTACAGAATACAAAAAATTGTAGTGTGAAAACCTAGAAAAAAAAATATTTTTTGCCTTGTTGCTTGCAAATGATGATTATAATCACTCGATTGTCATTCTACAAAAAGCTGTCAAGAGAGATCTGTATTAGTGAAAAAATAGTTTACAAAAAGGTAGCATATCCATAAAATCCGGGTCCTTCATAAGAAAGTGGTTTTTGGAAAGAATAACAAAACCTGCATATTAATCAGTTGAAATTAAAAGTTGTCTTTTTTGCGTTAAAATGTTAAGCATCTTAATTATTGTAGTTTGAGGTGCTTTTAAGAATTGACAATAGTACTGCCATCGCCTATATCAATAAGACAGAAGAAGTTAAGTATGCAGGTTTAAATCGAATTGATAGGCATATTGGGAGATGTGCGAGGATAGATCCCTGTGGATCTTTGCTTCATACATTCTTTGTAAAGAAACAAATACGTAGATATACAATCGAAGTAATTGGACGTAAATACTGAATAGGAGCTCGAAAAAAGGTGAAGAGTTTTGCTTTAACGGATATAGATTTATTTTCTGTACGCCCTAATCATAAGGTTAACAGATACTGTGCATGGAGAAGAGATTTTGATGCCTTGACGATTGATGCTTTTACTATCTCTTAGTCCGATATTTTTTTTATGCTTTTTACCTATTTCTCTGATTCTAAAAGCTTCAGAAAAATTTATTCAGTACAAGGTCGAAGGTTTAATATTGGTGCTTCTGTAGTCAGGACAGTCGTGGTTCTCAATTTTCCAATCACTTCTATTGGATATACCAATAATTTTATAACCCTTAAGTGATTTATTAGTTTGCCCTTTCAGGTTTCTTAATCACTCCTAAGCAAGAAGCGTTACCTTGGTTGCAGGCAAATTGGCAGTGATGCCTATTAAAAAAAAAAAGGATACCTAAATACATGGTTGACATTTTGTCTGCTTTGTTCGGGGATTCAACAATTAGACAATATAATTTACCCCGAAAACGATGATGGAATTACTGTTTAAATTGAAGATTAGGATCCTTTCACTGGTAACGCTAGCCAGGTTCTTTATTTTTTGACGGATTAGTTTGAAGAAGGAGCTTTTTATGGAACTCTTAATACAGCACGTTCAGCTATCTCCTTAGTCACACTGAATTCATTGACTTATTATTCTTTATTAGCTCTTTTCTTCCAAGGGATTTTTCACCCAAGACTCTCTGTGCCAAAATTTTGTTAAACTTGAAACACTCAGGTTGTTTTGCAGAAAGCAGAAAAATTAAAGCCCTTAAATTTTTTATGTTTTTACCATTTGACAGAGAACATAGGGTTCAGACCCTGTCTTTAAACAAGATGAGTCAGACTTTCGTTCAACCTTCTGGTGTTGACATTAACATAGTTGATTTTTTAAGACGTCTAGAGCTGAAAAATCAAAACCATAATTTGTCACTCCTTTCTTCAGAAAAAAACCATCTTCTTGCTTAGCTACATGCTAAGTAACGTATTAAAAAATAAGTGAGAGTTAGCGTAAGGAAACTAAAAATTTAATAATGATAAGTGAGATACGTTATACGGCAGCTTCAACTCAGACTTTTAGTCGATGGTAGAAGAACATCTTAATTAGATGCAGATCACATGGTTTTTCTGTGCATATTGCGCGTCACGCTGGTACTTCTGCAGCCTTGAAACAGAGTTCAAACATAAGATTAATTAACCTTCACACCACAAGGTGGGATGTTTAGTCATCCCAAGGCACTATTTTCGCTCATACGCTAGGCCTAGAGCGTCTCAGGAGGACAGGGATCTCAATAGCCTCCTCTTTAGTTGTACTCTGCACGTGGGAACGGATAAAATGGTTCGCTTCCCAAAATAAATGTTTCAAAAAGATATAATACGAATTTTTACTGTGCAATTTAAAACATGCGATACGTATTTTTCTGCATGTTTTGAAGTATAATTGTATGCTGTTTTCATGCTGATGTTTATTTACCTGCATATTTTTGGTCAATATATTATCAACGTTACTGCAAGAAGTTACCTTATCATTCATTATCCTTTATCAAATATATTATGCGTCAGGGACATTGTAAATAGTCTTTGTGTTTCCTAAAACTGAAAAAAAATCTAAGAAATGGAATTCCCTCGTAATAATTTAGGAGGAAAAAATTGAAAAAGTTCTTTGAATAATTGTATAATGTTGTTAAATACCTTAAAAACAATATTATACCATAAATTATTCATAATGTGTTGCAAAATGACTGAGGTGTGGAGACACCCCACCTTGTGGTAGATGGGACTCTGTTTCACCTTGTGGTGTGAGGGTTAAGGCACTGCCATGTTACTCTGCCATGTTTTGTTTAAAACAAAGTTTCCAAGATGTAGACAGGGCATAATTGCTCTGTCTACTGAGACAATTTTTTGCCTTTTAATTATTATTTAAACAATAGTTTTCTAGTGGGCACGAAATTAAAGAACGTAATTGGAACGTTCGAAAAAAGTTCCTTGGATGTGCTAGTCAAAAGGCGTAACTTGAAAGTTTTAAAAAAAGTCCTAAGTCAGACCAAATATTAATCTAAAAACGTTTCATGTTCCAGATACTTCCTGAAAACATCTATGGAGCATTGTATGTTTGAGGAACGTCATTTGGACTGACTTAGGACGTTTTTGAGAAGTTCTAATGACGTTTTTTAACGTTTGTGCCCACTGGGCTACTGCAAAGACACATTATTACAAATATTTCTTTAGTTTCTTTTACAAAGCTTTTTCTAAGAAATATGAAAATCACACACAAAAAAATTTGGACAGAATCTCTTTTAACAATTGAAAGATCTGATGAGAAAAACCAGCTGTGGCTCCGAAACGTAATGGATTCGTTTTTAAATTAATTTTAACTAATAGTCTGGAAGATGTCGTATTTATTAAGTTCTCTTTCCTAAATTTATAAATAATAAGTTTCCCCAGATGTGAAAAAAAAAAAATTTTATTCTTGTTCTCATTCATACATTGTTTTATAAACAAATTCACAGTAAAATTTTTTTTTTATAAAAAAGCCTAATTTTCATAGAATCGAATTAGAATATCTTTTCGATTACTTTTTTAAGTGGTAATATGCAAATTTACAAAAATGATTAATAATTTAAACAATTTTCAGAAACAAATTCTCATTTAACATGTAGTGAAATAGATTAATTGAAAATATGGATTAGTATTAAATTAGTTATTTTTAATGTCACATTCAGAAATTTTTAATTTTTAAATGGTTTTGCAAATTTAAAATGTTTTTTTCACTTTCGCAGATTTAAAATCACAGTTTTCAATTTAAAAAAAATATGATCTAGTTAAAAAATATTTACCCTTGAACACTTCCATTTCGCGTGTACAATTTTCACAGTTTTATTTTGATTTTACTAAGTTTTTATTGTTCTCAATATAAAACTCATAACTGATACAAGCCCCTTGAAGGTAATAGAGGAGAAACAAAAAGTAGTCGTAATGTACAGTAAAGGCTATTGATAGCGTTACCTGAGATTGTTGAGGAGTAGCGGTAAAGAGTTATAGCAAAAAAATTGCCGGGCGGTGGGGAATGAAGGCGGCGGAAAATTGTTATAGAAATGTGTGAAGAAATTGGAGGTTGCTTGCTGCACTTTACCAGCAGGTAGTAGGTAGAAAGGGGGAGGCAATCCAGTTGCCTTATTTTACCAGCAGTTGGCGGGTGAAGAGTGAGAGGCAACCCACTTGCTGCATTTTACCAGCAGGGAGCATTGGAAAAAAAGGGTGAAACCGCTTATCGTATCTTACCAGCAGGAGATGCTTGGAAAAGTCTGAGGCGATGCACCTGCTGTATTATAACTGCTGGTAGTGGGTGCAAAAGGGGGTGAGAAACCGTTTGCTGTATTTTATTAACAGGCAGTGGGTGGAAAGTGAAAGGCAATGCTCTTGCTGTATTTTGCTGGCAGGTGGTGGATGAAAAAGAGAGTGAGAAACAGCTTGCTGTATTTTATCAGGAGGCGGTGGATAGGGCAGGTATAAGGGCGTCTTTCTGGACCGGAAAATGGATTTGCGTCGTCGTCTAAAGTAATAACACTCAGAATTGCTCGGCTCAAAAATTTTATTCCGCAGTATATACAGTGGGTATTCTCCACCGTCCAAAGTCCAGGAGGGACTACCTTACGTGATGAAGCAGGGCCTTTTCATAGAGGAGCAACGCAGTGGGGAAAAAAGTTCCGCCTCTGTAACTATACTGCGTGCACACAATCTCATCTTCTAGCTCCGGTAAGCTAGATACCCTAAGCTAACTGATTGCAAATTATGTAATTTTTGACAGCTAGAATTTAAGAAGTAAATAAACCAAGTTTTGTGCTTGCAAATGTCAAATATATCACCTAAAACTTCGTGCGTGCAATTTCACTACTTGCGCTACAATTATTATTCATAACTTATTAAAATTATTGAAAGATTATGCAAATCTGCAAATGCCTGAAAGACTTATAAGGTTATGTTGATGTTAACCTTTCAGCTCTATTCTTTCGCCATCATTGTTTTTAAGTTTTTTTCCAGAATTATCAGCAGTTGTGAAGGAAAAGTCATTGGATTATCATCATCACCCAAACAATTGACTTAAAAAGAAAGACATTTAACGAAATATTGCAATTTAGAAAAAGTCCGGAACTTCACAATTTCAAGCAGGGTGGCCACTGACTGGGAGCATCGGGAATTACAGCCTTCAATCTTGCTTACCAAGAAATATGCTACAATTTTAATGAAAATCGAGAATTTTTTAGATTTATTTCTTACTTTTGGGAAAAATTGCACTATTATTCTGAAAAATCATCTTTTTTGATTAAAACTCCAACTATTTTGTTGGTCAATCTTCTATTCTTGACAAAAAGTTCAATCTCTTTAATTAAAAATTCGTCTTTTAATTAAAAAATTCGACCAATGAATTTTGGATTTAAAATTATTCTCTTCCTTAAAAAATTTATCTATTTTGTTGATCAATCTTGAATTTTTAACAGAAAGTTTCATGTTTTCAATCAAAAATTTGTATCTTAATTTGAAAATCTCACTTATTAATTCTAGGTTTAAAATTACTCTTTTTTGGTTAAAAATTTAAGCATTTTGTCAAACATTCTTCTATTTTTGACAGAAAAGTCGATCTTTTTAATAAAAGATTCAAATTTAAAATCTCTGTTATTAAATGCTGGGTTTGGAGTTGAACTTTTTTAAATTAGAAAATAAGTAGTTTGTTCAATTTTCTAAATTAAAAATCGTCTCTCAATTTTAGAACTGTACTATTAAATTCTGGGTTTAGAATTAATCTTTTACAACCAAATAGTTAAATTTAAAAAAAAAGGTTGAATTGTTAACTAAGTAGTCGAATTTCTCACAAAAATGGTTTAATTTTCTATAAAATAATTACTTTGTCAACAAAATAGTAACTTTTTTGACTAAATAATAAAAAATTTTCAACTCAAAAAAACTATTTTTACACAAGACAGTTTCAGTTATAACCAATAACTGTGATTTAGAAAAAAAGTCATTTTGAGGCAAAAAAAACTAACTTCAAACAAAAAAGTTTATTTCCAACTAAATATTTGAATTTTGTACCCAATATTTTAAATTTATACTATAATAATTAAATTTCATAACCAAATAGCTTAATTTTCTACAAAATAGTTTAATTTTCAAAAAAATCATTAAGATTTTAGCTAAATAATAATATTTTCAACCCAAAGATACTAATTTTGTAAAAAAACAGTTTCAGTTATATGCAGAGAGTGAAAATTTAAAAAAAATGTAATTTCAAAGCAAAACAAAAACGAATTTTCAACCAAAAAGTTAAATTCCAACAAAATATTTGATTTTACTGCCAAAATAATTGAGTTTGCAACCTAATGTTTAGTTTTTAACAAGGTGATTCAATTGTTATCCAACTAGTTGACCCAAAATTTAATAACAGAATTTTTAAATTTGGAGAAAAATTTTTTATTTAAAGTATTACACGTTCTGCAATATTTGTCAATGATTTCAAGAATCACCTACTGATAGAAATGGAACCACAAATTTCTACGTTCCAAAGCCTATCTTTGAATTTGCTTTTTTTTGAAAATCTTAGGGCCTATTATTATTATTGCCTCTCCCCCCAGGTAATTAGGACCCGGTACTTTGCTACTTAACACAGTCGCAAAACAAGAAAGTGCTTAGTAGCTTCGCTGTTGTCAGTTATTGTTTCGAAACTCTATATTCTGCTGGCGCATTTATCATAATTCGCGAGTATACATACTGGTGAGCCCGCCTATAGGGATCCAACATTTATCGTAAAGACACTGTTTATAGGTATCAAAAATTCCTGATGAAGAGCCTGTTTATTTGTTTGTGCAGCTGTTTATCTCGCCACTAAGCAGCTAAAAGTACGGCACTGAGATAACTGATGTTCTGGAAATCAACAGCTCCAGCATCCATAATTTCTCTGCACCCAAGCTAACGTTGTTAAAGTATTCTTTCTACAGCTGTCCTCTTATTGTCTATTTAGTGCCTAAACATTTTCACATGAATGATTCTGCTAAGCCTCTCAAGATCAGTTATGGACTAGAAGACAAAACCGAAATAGAATGTTAAGAGGAGAATGACTTTGGTGGTAATTACTCTTGTGATATTTTTCGCACTTACGCCGGACGCCAGAACCAGATTAAGAAGACCCGAAAAAGCGTTCTCATGCTGGGGATGAAGACCCACGAAAAGTGGATGTCGTTCGCCCCTAAGGAGTCTCCCTGCGCCATTGCACAAAAATGACATCTGATCACGTCTCTAATT
>JAUELO010010041.1:0-11524 GCA_032357855.1 Amphibolips quercusostensackenii
ACAAAAAATTCAAAACTTGAATGTACGTAGCCCGCGAAAATTGAAAAGTCACCTTACTTTTTGAACACACCTCGTATATGTTATTTATACTTTGTTTTAATTAAATAAATTCCTTGTGTTTCATTAGGTATTTTAATTTATACATTAAAATTTTCGAGATTTTTAAAATTAATATTTGTTAAATTATTCCTGTAAATCACTTTTCATTCCGTACATATTTTACAAGGAAATGGAATACTTTATTACAATTTAAAATAAATGCTTCGCCTTTAAATAGACAATCCTAGCTATGAAAATAAAGATATTACAGGAAAAATGTAACCCTAAGATGCGTATGGATTCCGGATATGAAAGAGTAATGTTAGGCATTTTTCTAATGTCCTTATGCTCCACAGTTGCTGAGTGAATCTTTATTTTTTAAAAATGTTATTAAATTCCAATCACTTGTTCAACCTTAACCAGTCTTTTAATTTGTTTTTGACAACATACGTAGGCCAAACACCAGAGAAATATCCATTTTTAGATAACTTATAATAATATACTAATTTTTATTACATACAAGTCAACACTGAAAAATTTTTTACAAAGAGTGATTTTATATTTACCCTTAACACATTTTCAAGGCCCTGTGCTTATAAAGGTGAAATAATTATGTATGCACAAGAGTTCAACCTCTTGCAAATAAATAACATGATACTGATTGAAGTGTATCACGTCACCAAGTCAGAAAATTAGATATGTACGCAATTTATGCTTGGAAAGAGAATAAAGACAAATATCTCAGAACAGTATATCCACAAAAAGACTGGAATATTTATCAAATACATTAGTTCAAAAATTCTGCGTCAATTAAATTTATGTACACTTTAAAAAAATGAGGTTTTATTTCACTTTAGTTTCAGCCCTAGAAGTTATTCTTAATTCTGTTGGTATGTAATGAACAAATTGATATTAATTTTTATATTCTGGTAAAGTAAACATGCTGGAATATCTATTATACGTTAATGAATATTATAGACTATGCAAACCTTATAATAATAAATTATTATTGTTAATAATATCATTTTTTTCACCAAAGTATAATATTCAAAAAGATGATTTGCACCTACTTATTACAAGCAGTATTTTTTTTGCTTTTTAATTAGAATATTAGACGAAGTGCTTCAAACCTTTTTTAACATAAGCTTTTTTTGAATCATAACAGATTTTTATTTCAAAATAATTATTTTAAACTTAAATTGTAATTTTGCAGTGAGACAAAATAATTTAAGTTTGTAAGTGTATATTGAATTTACAAGTTTCGCAATACCTTTTTATCATTATGTCAATAAAGTAAAAGATGTTAAACATTTGCTTTCAATTACTACATTTTTCATATCTTTAAGTTTCTAGATAATAAAAATTAAAAAAAAGGTGATATCTTTCATAATTTTTGGTCAAATTTGACATACACAATTTATGTCAATATACAAGAATAACTTACATTTTAAATAGATATTGCCATTTTTTTAGCATAGCGACGATTCGCTTTCGCGAATTATTAATAGGCTGTAACCGACTTATACGAAATAAAATGAAAAAATCGTATTACAGTTTTACTACCTCTAATACGTTTCAAACATTCGAAATACATAAATCTTTTCTGCTCTTTCGCAGAGATATCAACAGGTATGCCGCCAAAAGAAAGGGACTTTTTGGCCAATTTTGGGATGAACAGTAAACCTGCGAATCATCAAGGTAACCCTAGTACAAACAAAAAATGATAACAGAAATGTTAATTGATAAACACTTATACACAAATAATAATTTCTAGAACTATACAATGTTTTGCACGCATGCATGTTATTTTCACATTAAGACATTTAGTGATAATGAGGAAAAAATTTTTCTTCGTGCATTTTGAAAGAATAATTAAAAAAATGATATAATATTTAACTTTCGAAATGTCGAAACTTCAGTGTGGTAAATTGTTGTATTTATCAATAACGTATGAAACATAAATTTAATCGTGCATATAATCAATATATTAAACATATGATAAATTTTTACAACTTTGTCGTACATTATAACTTCTTATCGTTTGGACGTTCTACGCAATTTTAGGTGACCCCCATGAATTTCACCAACTTAAACACTATTTTTATCATAAGAATACAATTCAGCGAAGGGATTTTATTCAACTACCTTTTTCTGAGATAATCTGAATCTAGTCAAAAAAGTGAGATAGCACTCTGTAGTTATGGGTTCACAAGATATCAAATCTTAAAAATATAGAATAGACAATTGTGTTTATCTAATAGGCCAGGGTCCACCTAGCAGCAACTTCCATCTTTAAAAATAACACTTTCTGACAGTAGGATCACGATAAATCACACCTATGGCCCGTCTTACGACTTTAAGACAGGTGGTTACAGGGCACGACGATATTGCAAAGACAAGCCAAAAAAAAACGCTTATGTGCAATAAGGACACTAAGCGACACGATCATAATTATTTCAATCAAATATACCGGGTACAGTCGCGGAAGTTAACTTATTTTATAATGAATTAAGTAATTGATTTTAGGTTGCATTTCTAACAAAACAAGAAAATACAATTTAAAACCAATAAGTAAATTTTTAAATCAGATAAAATAATTTTCAAGAAAGCAGTTGCATTGCCAGCCAACCAATATTTTTATGACAAGCAAGAAAGAAAAGTTTTACCAAATTGTAGAGTTTTCAGTGAAAAAGTTGATTTTCTGTGAAGTAGTTAAACTTTTTATGAAAATCGTTAAATTTTTAACCCTTTCAGACGAATTTTCAACAAATATTGAACCAAAATGATAGTTTTTTCAACATATTATCTGGAATTTTCTGGCAGAATTTGCTGAAAAAAAGTGTGCAAGAAAAATTTAATTCTCTCTTGCTTGTTGCAGATTCAATTTCACGATTCGATTGCTTACCTAATAGCGACCATACTCAGTTTGCTCCTCGTTCGGAAAATTCTAATTCTTCTGCCAGGCGTCATTCTCCAGAAAACCCTATTTCTCCTACCAGACTCTATTTTCCGGGTTCCTCAGTCAGGTCTACTTCTCCTGTTGAGCACTCTCTTCATACGAGGTCCAGATCTCCTCCTGCTAATCAGACTTTTATAAACATTCTTGGCTTTACAGTTTAAGATGAACAACTTAGATTGGCTCGGCTTATTCTAATAACGAATCCAAACTGGCGATTCGAAATTCGCAAATACAGTTTTCCTAATGATAAACCGATTTTTGCAAGAGGAAAATCTAATCAACATTTACCCCTATCGAACAAGAAACATTTGGTATTATCAACGTCTGATAGTGACATATTTGCAGTTTTTGAAAGAAATAATACACTTCTTCGTGGAATATATACAATAAGCTCTCCTTATCCGCAGGTAAGGAGGGCAAAACTAAATATAATCAGCGGCGTGGTGAAATATATGACTGCAGAAGAAAAAGATGTACCTCCGTTACATTCAGCAATCTCAAAGTATTTCTCGTTAATATTTGTAGGTGAAAGTTCTTTACAGCATTAACGTAATTAAATGCCCCAGTAATTCATTTTTTTTTTTTTGAATAGACTAAAAATTCTCTATGCATTCTCATACCAAAACAATGTGAGGAGTAAAATTATTATAGTGTGATAATGATTTCCCTGTAAGGGGTCATCCACATATTCAGTAGGTTTTTTTTTTTTAATTTCTTGATTCTCCACCACCATGCAAGATACTGTAAGATTTTCTAAGACGCCCAAGTTTCTAATTCAAAATCTTTCTAAAATTGCTGTAATCTAAGAAACAAACCTACGTAAGAATTCTGTCAATTAAATAAATGTAGATCGTTTATGGCTCGTAAGGTTTTGTGGTTAAAAATAACACAAGGTTCCTTTTATTTTATTTAAATTAAGGTATTTGACAATTAACAATTGTAATTTTTTCCCAATGTTATTTCGCCTAAATCGGAGCTCATAAGTGTTTCAAAATTCAGTCTTTGAAACTAAATAATCTTAGCCAAGGTGCTCTTCCTAAAATAAAATTCATTTTGAATTTTGCACGAAATTAATTACGCAAAAAATATCTTATTAATCATTTAAGGGTTTCGAATCTAGGGTTTTTCTTGAATTTTGTTGAATGTAAGTCTTAGGTTGACAGAAAAATAAGACAGATACTTTTCTTTGATTTAACATAAGGAATTAAGACTTTTACATATTTTTCTTTCATCTCGTGTGATCCAAGATAAGTGAAATAATAGAATTCAACTTTAACATGTCTCGAGAACTCTAATTAAATAAATGCACTTTCGTAGTTTCTTTACTGAATGAACAATCTTCTTTAGTTTGTAAAAGTATCTTCTTTTAACAATTAGAATAGAGGAAATATTTAAGTCGATTTGAAAGGAGCTTGTTCTCTTAATAATAGAAAACAATTTGAATTATATCAACCTGATATAAGACAAATTCGATAGAAACCACGCTCCCGCTCGACGCGGGAGTGTTATTATTTTGTGAATCTCAGCAATACAGGTGTATTATTATTTGAAGAATCCTAAAAATTTTGTATTGGTTCCAAAAAAATTACATGCACTCAAAAATTAAGCAAGGTCTGTTAATATTATTATGCGTTTTGATCCTGCT
The DNA here is from genome assembly GCA_032357855.1 of Amphibolips quercusostensackenii. Classification (NCBI taxonomy): domain Eukaryota; kingdom Metazoa; phylum Arthropoda; class Insecta; order Hymenoptera; family Cynipidae; genus Amphibolips; species Amphibolips quercusostensackenii. The sequence continues at coordinate 4,644 of JAUELO010010041.1, forward strand.
CATTCTTCTCCTATGTTATGCAGTATTATGCCATCCAATCCAATCTATATCGATCATTTAACTTTCAATTAAAAAGTTATTCTTTAGAAAAAATTCGACTTATGAAGGTCTATAAAAACATATATTCTATCGAATTTTGAATAAAGAAGACAATCGTATGTTAGTATATTATGAACATCTTTTGCAGGGCTTTAAATATTGCCAAGTCAATATTAGGAGTTTATAGACTCCCAAATATTTTCATAGAGAAAAATTAAGTTTCGTGAAATTTGGACGCTAATTATTTTTTTCTGCTTTTTCAGCAACAATTTTCTCTAATATACAACATATTACTTTATACTGAAGGAAACCAAATGTTTCTTATAATTGTTTAAATCATTTAAGGTAATAATTAGCGTGATTGCTAGAAAGATTGGTCAGCAACCCAGGGCAGTGGTGCGCAACGAACGTCTGGTACGAAAATTCTAGTTCAATCTATAAAATGTAACTCCCCCCCCTCCCCCTTAATTACTTCTTTCCTCACTAAGTCAGTCACGCCTACCTCTCAAGGAAAACGTTTTGATGGTGTAATAATTAGAATAATAATTAGCTCTGTTGATACATAAAAAAAGTATCATAAAAGAAGCAACCACATCCGAAAAAAGCCCTGGTTCAAAACATGATTAGAATTTTTGTTCATTTTAAGAAAAGGTCATAAAGTTTAAGCGAAAAATTTCTGGGCCAATTTTAGAAATAGACCTCCATTTCATCAAATTAAAAAATATATAAAATATAAAGTTTTTTAATTTGACCTACTCAGTTCTTGTCACTAATGCTAAAATGTTAGTAATTGCCGGTAGCAAACTTTATGTTGTAAGAAAAATTAACAGTTTCCTGACCTGACACTTTTATTGAATCTTGGTTTAAAAATTGATCTTTTTCAGTTAAAAAATCAACCATTTCTATGAAAATTTAGCTTTTTTCACAAAAAATTTAACTATTTTGCTACAAATTAGGTTTTTGGTTGAAAGTGTATCTTTTCAGGCTGAAAATGAAATTGTTTGTTTGAAAGTTGAACTACATTTTCAAAAATTCATTGGTTTTTTTAACAAATCGAACTACTCCATTTTTGTTTTAATCTATAAATCTGCTTAAGAAGCTGTCTTTTTTGGTTCAAAATCACACTTCTTGATTAGAAATTAACGTTTTTTTTTACTCGGACTGGCCTTGCGAAATCGCTCTATGATCCCCAGGATAAGGAGCTCTACGCGCAATCTAAAATCGAGGCAGCATGGTTCTAGGATAAAAACACCGATACCTAACCAGACTTTTGACTGGTATTCCAGAGTTTATTAAAAAAAAACTTCTATGCAATAGGAAATTTTCATGATGGATTAGGACACGACAGCTGACGCGCACAAAGAGGAATGCTCTCCTTGATGAAGAGAGAGATATAGCTAGAACAAGAAGGCACATCACAGTGCAAGAAGTTCACGGAGATGTAACTCTTGTGAGCTTTTTCAAGACTCTAGTTTAGAGATCGATGAGCTTCGTTGAGAAGAAGCCAGGATGTGGTTGCCGAATCAATTACTTGCATGTTAACTCTCAAAGAAGCATGGGGTAAAAGAGGGAATGAAGGAAAAGACAGTGTCTGCCGAAGGCTCTTGGTGTCCTTGTATCCGGGTTGTCTGGGTCCATTGTGGCATGGAAAGTAATGTATGATTTACTTATTCAGTTTGGCGTTTACGGGCAAGACGTACCTGTATTTCTTTCAACTTGCTTGACATTCTTTCTCAATAAGTGTCCAAGCCTTTAGATCGACTATGAAGGTAGAGTATGCGACTACTAGTGAGCTTTTTGATTGTCTCATAAATTAGAGAAAAGGGAAGGATTTGGAACATCGCGAACGGATGAAGTCAGTGATAAGATAACATAATACATCTTATTAGGTATTTTTATGACCACTTACAGTAGTTTGACTCTAAAGAGTCAAAAATCTTCAAAAGCCTGAACCGGGCAGCGAAGCTACGAGCGCGCAAGCGATTATCAGTGGCCTTCGGGCAATGAAGCCAAGGTACCTTAAGAAACCTAAATGTCCTTAATTTGCCTGAGGGATGAGGCTATGAGCGCCAAATACGTGAGGGGGTCTCACATATTATAGGAAATGTGGAGGATTTAAAACGCCGAGAACAGGTAGAGTCAGTAAAGTATCTTGACCCAAACAAACGCAAAATGATGAAAATTTCTCGAAGTCATCATATTAGATCTTTGACACCTGGAATATATCTTTCTCCAGAAAAAGAGAATAGAGAATTGCTGAGCTTATGGTCTTCATCAAAGACCGGTTCTGAGTACAGTATGCTCAGTTCTACGTAGCTGAGATTTTTTCATAGGACTCGTACATCAGCATGAAGTCGTCTGTGCCTATATTATTAATTTTTTAACTGTAATTAAAACGTCAATAGGTCATTACTAGTCACATTCGGATACAACACCAATCTTAAAAAAATGAAAAAACAAAAGCATTACTACGAACCAACTTTATGTCTGTTATCAACTATAATATAAGTATAATTAAAAAAGGCCTTTCTCGATTTTTTTTTTTTCATTCAAATAATGTTAACAATTAAAAAACCTTTATTTATGTGGATTAACGTCGTTACCAAGATGTGACGTTATACGCTTTTTTAAATACTAAGTTTGTAAATGCTCAGACTAGGGTTTTATGCCTCAATGTGAAATATTTAGTGTAAAATGTCCTGAAGTATATTAAAACATTTATTATACGTTAGTAAATATAAAATACTATGTGATATCTATAATAATACAGCATCTTATTGGTTATAATAAAGAAACATGAACAATATTCGATACTTTTGTATCACAATAGTTAAGCTAAAGAACAAGTTCCTAGTTTAAAATATAATTGAGTATGGAAATTTCGTATAGAATTAGCAAATTATACGCTATTTTCGACGATGAGACTATTAAACAATGCAGCAAACGATGTGAAATTTTTAGTCTATACAGTTGTCTTTTAGATCAAATCCAAATTAACTCCAAGATTTTCAGCAGTAGTAGTAGCTGCATGTCGCATGCTTTTTGGACCAATCTTGAAGATTCAAGTCTTTGTTGCACGGTTAGGAAGAAAACTAATTCAAAAGCGTTGTATTCTCCCATTGTTGGTGATTTTGAAATCTACAATTAAGGATAAAGCATACCTAGTGCACTTGATTGTACTACATAACGAGCCTTTTTTCGCACTTCTGAGTGAGAAACTTAAGAATATCAAATTATTTTGGCTTATATGCATTTATAGAGTTGCGAAAAGAAAAGGTCCTTCATTTCTTAAAAACCAGATCATATTTCTTCATTGATGAGTTTGGAATAGAAGCTACAGTTTGTTCAACGAGGTTTCTGGAATTACTTTTCCCGTTAAGGCTTGCCGGACAACCTTTTGGTCATCAGAGAAAGGTGTCTCGAAAGTCGAATGCAGTTCTACAAAAAGGTAGGAGATTCATTTCCAGCTCGAGATAAACTAGTCTGTATTAATCAGAATACCCTCAGGTTGCTCAGATTTGATTTTGTTAAAGACCTTTAAAATAATTAAAAAGGTGAGAAGGCACATTAAAAGCATTTTTCCACAGACAGCGAACAAGCGTATACTGCTACAGAATCAGGATCATTTCTCCTCAATCCATAAGGAACACGTTTATTCATTGTTAGTCTATCTAATAAATTCCTATTGGGCTATTCGAATTATTTAGTTATTTTTCTAAAAGCAAAATTAGCTAATTTATAATCAGTTTCAGCCAATAATTTTTATGATTTATGATCTGCCTTGAAATTTTATTCACAGCTATTATAAGGAGTAAATATAAACATGTTTTGTTCCTTACACTATTTAAAAATTTTTTTTAGCTGTCTTATTTAAATAGACATGCTGAAAGCTACCAATTATGTGAATATAACAGATGACTGTTGTATTATCTATTTTCAATAAAACATAACAAGAAATTAAATTTCTAGTAAGACAGGAAAAGCTAAAGAGCTTCTAACTCTAAATCAATGATATTTAGTTCTTGGTAATTTTGAGTTGAAAATTCGTAAACTTTCTTAAAACCGCAGACAGCACTGCAACCAACAAGAGAAGCATCTGTTTAGAGTTCGGTTGAAAATTTTATGTTTCTTAAAGATTCAAAACGCGAAATTATTACTATTATTTTTTACCTTAATAGGTCTTTCTTATTCATTCAGAAAGGGATTTAAACTCTAAAGTTTCTATCGTTATAAGAAAGGGCACCATTCTTTTCTCTTTAGAATTTTTTGGTCATAATCAACTATAAGATATATCAGGACAACAAGATGCGATAAAACAGATGAACTTATCAAAGTCTTGAGTTTCGAAACTTTTAATTTCTGAAATTTTTCATTTAAATTGAAAATATCTAACTCTTTTGACGCGGAATGCTTTATAATCATTTAAGATTAGTCAAGGGGTGCTTGGAATAAACTGTTTCTTTTTTTTATTAATTAAAAACCCTTCACTTTGTAACAGTTCACGAATTTTAATGGGATTTTTTGAGAATCAGAAGTGCGTTTGGTCAATTATCAAAAATTATCACTGTGAGATGAAATTATCAGGTCTGAAAAAAAAACAATCATGCATAAAATACTAAAGCCTACCAGTGACTTTGATTTATGAGTTATTTAGTTCAGTCTCTAACAGTTTTCATATACCTCGCATGAATGTGCTGTTGACAGGATTTACTGATTTGACACTTTCTACAAAATAGGAGACAAACAAAAACGGGTTTGAAGTAGAAGTAGCTGAAACTTTTTTAAGAAGTTATTTTTTAATCAGTTCTGATTTCTGTTCAAGAAAAAAAACAATGTTTTTTTTTTTACCAGCAAACTTCAAAGTCCTGGTGCAATGGTAAAGCCAGCGTCTTCGATTAAGCGCTGTCGATTATTTTCTGCAAGCTTAGTGTAAGAGCCTTACCAGTGAAGAAATAGATATTGGTAGAAGCTCTTGTGCAAGGAGCTAGATCCGAAGTCGACCCAGGAATAACAAAGACAACATCTGCTTCTATTTCCAGTTTTGGAAAAGTAGAAATCTGCTCTGCTAGATTTTTGAATTTTTTATGTTTAAACTTTTCTGTTGTGGAATGATTGAAGAAAAAGTAAATTTTTTCGTTTTTTTATGCTTATTTACGTAAAAAATTTTTTTCTATGATCAGCATTGCCAGACCTTATGCACGGGAATAGATGAAAGCAAAGAGAAATTATAAAATTATAATAAATGCTTTTTTTCAAGTTTCAATCGTGTGCAAAAGTAAGAAACATCGGGAAGATTCATAGTTTTGCACACGATTGAAACCTGAAAAATCTCTATTATTATTATAAATCATCATGAGAGCATTAAATTAATGCTCAAATTGTTTAGTTGTTTCTTATAAACAAACTAACGTGAAAAATAGTCTACACTATAGATTCTTTGTTTGCAAAGTAAATTTTTGCGTTAAAATGATTTGCTTTCCTTAAAAAAAATTATACTTGATCATTGAAATTTGTCATCCAAAATTTTTTATTAATTTTGTGAACAAATTTTTTTTAAACATGTTATCAAAGAAACATTTCGATAATACACGTGAAATAAAAAAAAACAGTTTCGTCGATTCACTAGTCGAGTAAGGTATTCTTTTAAAAATAAGTAGCCTTAACGTACCAATAAAAAGCTGTTTAATGTTTCAATCCCAAATCTCAAAACAATTGACGAAGACTTTTCTGTTCTTTTCCTAAATTATATTCAAAAAAATTTATACGATTGAAGATAAGGAAATGAAAATAGTTAAGGAAAAAATATTGCGTTAATAAATTTCTATTACGAGGAAGATTTCGAGGACCTGCTTTTACAACAACAAATATTTCAAAAGTAGGTACGATTAATGACTGCTAAGCAAATTAACAATCACCTTTACTGTATCAAAGGTTGAAAGACGGTCTCAAGAAGATTTAAAAGACATCTCTTAGTCATTCATAAGAAAAAAAGTTTAAGCATTATAGAAAACTCATTCAGAGCTTTCAATTCAAATGGCATTTCTTAGTAATTTACAAGCTGTTAAAAAAATACAATTAACAAACCAAATTAGTTGAGTTTTAGACTACGCAGAAACATCAAAACGAAAATATTTGATTACAAGCAAAGGCTAAAAATGCCGTTATTTATGTTCCGCATCAGGAAATTTCAGAAGCGAAAAAAATGTTATTCTTCTGACTCTGCAATGATTTTTTTCGATGAAAGTGTTACAACTCAATAAAAGCCACTACTAGATTACACAATCAAACGTTTACTACAGACACTGAGTATTAAAAGCTCCATAATCAGGGTAAATGATTAATTCATGCCACTTTTCTCAAAGTACGGTAGTGATGAAGCATCAGACCAAAGTGCATACAAACAATAGCTTCTAGATGGTATGCAATCCGATAAAAGCGTTTTGATGGTACCCATTAAACTTGAGTCAAAATATCAGGGAATTTGGAACAATCCTCACCCTAGATCTACGAAATTTCGCGTACTAATATTTTTCCAATACGCTAGAGAAACACCGGCACTTAGCAGGTTTGAGATGGACCGAATAAGAGACGAAAAAAGTAGACTTTTGCCAAAAAAAATTTTATTTAGCAAGTTTAGATTTCAGGTGAGCCTTTAAATGCAATTAACTATGTTGGATGGAAAAGAAGCCCAGAATATTACTAAAACACAATTTGCTGCAACTGGCTATTTGTGCAAACCAAATCCTTCTGAAGTGAACGATTTAAATCAGGGATGGCCACGGACCACTTGCATTGCTTCCCCTGCCTTGCTTTTTCTCCACTTTTGTTCCCTTTCTTCGAGC
>JAUELO010010059.1:0-11524 GCA_032357855.1 Amphibolips quercusostensackenii
CTAAAAGTGGACTCTCCAGTATGATTGTTGGATCCCTATAAGACTGTCAGGTGTAAATGTTTGAATCCCTACAAACGTGCTCTTCAGTATGAATGTTGTATCCCTATAAACGGGCTCTCCAGTATGAATGTTACAAACCTATAAATGGGCTCTCCAGAATGAATGTTGGATACTTGTAGGTTTCTCCAGTGTGATTGTCGGATCCCTATAGACGGAGTCTCCTGCGTGTATACTCGCGAAGTATGGTACCAACGAATCTTCTAATCACTCTGCCGCGTTTCGCGACCGCGTTTAGAAGCGAAGTACCGGGTCATGAGTACCTGCGGGATGGATGGCGGGCTTATTTAAAATAATAATAATACTTAAAAAAGGATGAGGAAGAGAAGTAGAATAGTAGCGGATCATTGCACACAATCAGAAGAGCTCCACAAAAGGAATGGGAACGATAGACAACATCAACGTACTCATCTATATAGTGAGTAGAAACTAAAGAGAAGGTAAGGAAATTAGTGGCGTTAGTTATGGATCTTAAAGCATACTTTGACTCGATGAACAGAAAGGTATTATGACAGTTTATTAAAGATCGGGTGGTAGATAAAAGTTTGGTAGAGACGATAAAGGAGGTAATCGAAGAGACTCAAATAAGGGTGAGGATATGAAAACAAAAAGAGGAGATTTTTTGGAGTGTAAGTAAGATCAGCAAGGATGCCCGCTAAATTGTCTACTGTTTATTCTCTTGCTATCATATTTAGAGGAGAAACTGAAGAAGAAAAGAAAGGAGGGAAAGTGACTAGAAAGTTGCAAGGTATATTCTTTATTGTATACAGACGATGTATTCTTACTAGCTGACCGCGAGAAATGGATGAGTTTAATGATGAGAGCATTCGAGGAGTATGTGAGAATGAAGGAATTAACGGTGTGGAGGAATTTACTGACCTAGGTTCCCGGTTTACTGCTAAAGGAGGATTTGAGCTACAGATCAAAAGAAGAACAGAATGTGCGATAAAATTAATGGGCAGCTCTAAGTTACAGGGTAAAAGGTTTCAAGATAACTGGAAGATGAGAGTGTGGATGTTTAACGCTTTAGTGTGATCAGTATTAAGTTACATAGTGAAGATCTGGGAATGGAAGCAGCACTAGAGAGTGAAAAGTTTGCAGAAGAGATTCCTGAGATGGGTGATGGTCGTGAGTTGGAGCTGCCCAGGATAAATGTTGAGGGAGGAACTAGTTAGAGCTGAAATTATCATTAGACAAAAAAAGCGAGCATAAAACTTTGAAGAAAAGCTAAAAAGGTTGAGGAAAGCAGGATAGCACAAGCTTGTGTACGGGAATTAGTAAACAAAGAGACGAGGAGTAATGCGGAAAGGTCAAAGTGGGGGGGAAGAGAGACCACAGAAAAGGAAAGAATGTGATATAAAGGCGGATGTAAGAGCATAGCAAAAATTAGAGAATAAGCTGATAGTTAAGGAGGGGAAGTCAACATCAAGGAAAAGCGTGAAATTAAAGTATAACTGATGGTATAGGGTAGTAAAGGCTAAAGGAAAACAATAATGTCAGAAAATGTTAAACAAGGACAGTAAGTGGGACAACATTATACAATGTAGGATGATAGAAAGTATGAGAGAGTTTGGGTACTAGATCGATAAAGAAGAAAAAAGGTATGCCTGTTATTACAAGCTGGAATTCCAAAGACACGTTTTAGAGGGATGCACTGGGTACGAAACAGGTAGTGAGAGTGTGGTTGACAGAGTAAGGTAGATCTTGGACGGAAGTGGACAAGGGGTAAGCTTAATGATAAGGCATAAGTTCGTTCCCATGTGAGGTAGAATTGCACCGAAGGTTAACCTTGAAATTAAATTTTTGTGAGTTTAATGGGTGGGAAAAGAGAAATAAAAAAGTGGTTTTACTCGAAAACGGCTCAGCCGATTTTGATGAACAAAATATATGTTGCAGACACTAATGATACCATTAAAAAATCTATATAAGAAAAGTATGACGGAAACTACAGGTAAAAAAATTTTTTGAATTTTTGAAAATTTTTTTTTGAAGTTATGTTCTAGAGTGACATCTACCATATTTCGCAAAAATATTTCTTAGAATATTATCTATAACGTACATTTTTGGTGGATATTTCTGAGTGGTGGAACAATGTGAAAAAAAAACATAAACTGAGCACGTAATACTGCGCAGCGTTATGGTCCACTGCTCCCGGCCGCATACATTTTACCATAGCCAGAAAAGTTCTTGATATTGAAGATAGCATTGTAATTGATGTAACTTACATAATTCAATACATCATAAACAATATTTTTATCATAAGCGTCTGCAGTTTGCCTATAAAAATTATAGTTCACACAGTTTACCATAAGAAGGTTAGAGTGCGATTTTAAGCTCCTTTGTTCCAGGTTCTACATTACGATTAGTACGTTTTTAAAACTATATTATAGCCAAAACACATGCCTCTTTTACAGACATGTATATATTGCGGTAAGTAGTAAGATCCAAAATGTCTTCTTTTCAACAAAGTAAAATAGAACGAGGTGCGTGAAGGAGAATTATTAAGAAGAAACAAATGAACGAGTGTAACCTAATTTTCAAAAATCAAAAATATATTTGACTCTTTTCCAAATAGCGACACCTTTCTTTTTCTTCAAAATAGCTTTAAAAGAAAGCTGAAACTTTTTCCTATAAGACTTTTAATTTTCAGAGTGTCTGATCAATTCTTCTGTAAGTACTAGAACGATATGTAAGCAAGGTGCTATGATAGGGCGGGTGGCGCGCGCCCTCTCCTAGTGCGCTTACGCCTTGGACCTTTGTGCAACGCTTTAGTGCTAGTTTTTTAAGTTTAGCTGTATTATATGTTATGGTATTATCATATGTCTTTTTGTTCGATTTTTGGCAATAGTTTCAACAGTTGTTTTCTTTGCAGGCCTCGTTTGCGGTTTCTGTTTTTTGCTATTCGAGAAGATGTCGTATTTCTCAGATGATGAAAACTTCTGGAGTTGAAGATTTTCATCTTGAGTGGGAATGAAAGCATGGTACTGTAATTCATCTGGTATCGTAACAGCTTTTTTGAATCTGGCTTTCTGTAACTTGGTGGCTCGGAAAACTCGGAAAACATGATAAGCTTGAAGGTGCTGATTGTCTCTTTATATTCGCTCCTATACCATCACATAAACCATTACCATGAGATGTACCACGGAAATGCTATTCGGCTTGGATAGCAACATTTTCTTCACGGGCTTGGAGATTAGCAAAGCTACTTTTATTTTTAAAATGTTGCCCTGCACCATCAGTAAAATAGTAGATTTTCTGTGGCCTGAAATAAGTTTTCAAGTAATCTACTTTTATCTTCTGATACTCGTGAACAGCCACCGTGTCATGAGCCAAGTTATCAGATAAGATTTCGATACTTACGAGCTTGAACTCTCTATCTATTTTATAATAAATCACCACAGTAAATATCAAAGCTTAGTTGTTATTCCAGTGTAATGATTGCGCTGCATTCTGAATTATGAAGGCGCAATTCTTAGCGAAATTAAAGCATATCAAAAACTCCTTAGGCAATAAATTTTCCTTTACGTTTTTGAAAAAAGACGATTGCTTCTTTGTAATTAGGTGATCAGTTTTTAATTTAAACAGCTTTTCACAAAAATCATCTAGGAATTTATCAGTATCCATTACCAGAGTCTTTAGAGTACATCTGTCGGTCTGTAACCAATTTTCAAATCTCACTGCATCAATACAATGATCATCAGAAGCTTTTGTGATGTTATCTTTTAAGTCTGCAGTACCTGGAAAGTTTTCACACTCTTCTAAATGACAGGAACTTGAAAAGCTAGGGCATACAACAGCATCCAGACAGTCGTGATAATTTGTGAGCACCATGTCAGTATCTCCTGTTAAATGTTAAATATTCATTTAATTCAGCACCAAATTGACATTCTCATGATGCACGCAAACGCACACATTATGAGTTCCACTGTTTCCTGCTAGCACACAACGACGAGTCTGAGTTTTGTGAATTTTGAAATACTGATCTTCAATCCTACGTCTCCTGATGTGAATTTAGAATATAACTTGTTGAGATTTCACAGTAGTAATCTCTTCTGAACATGTAAACGAGTTTTATCATTATTCTTGATCCACCTAAAGTCTTTCATCCCTGGCATCATTCGACTTATGTCATCGCGTTGATAACAGTTTTTCACTAAAGTTTCAGTTTCAGGAGTCAATGCTCTTCCTCTTTTTGGATTCGGAAGCGTCAGAATTTCATGCTATAAAACTAATTTTTTGACATTTCTTGCTTTTCCCTCTTATGTATTAACGCTCGCATCAGTTTTCTTCGTTCCCAAGATTTTGGCGCAAGCGAGAGAAGTTGAAATTATTCTTGAAGACCTTCAGAGATATTGAATTTTTTGATGATTTGACCAAGTACTTCAACACCAGCTTTATGATATTTGTTTTTACACTGCAGCTTGGTGTCTAAGACATCTAAATTTTTTTCGTTGTCATATAGCTGATCTTCATCATCGTCAGAAATCATCTCATGAACCTCAGTATCTACCTTATCTCTACCAGAAGGCTCTGCAATATCACCAGAGTTTAGGGATGGTATTCCCGCTACGGAAATATTATCCTTTTGTTGCTGCTTAGTTTGATTTAAGGCTTAGTTGTTTGCTTTGTAGCTCGTGACCTTGAGAACGTCAAGATGTTCATTCTGGTAGGTTTCAAAACTCATAAATAATTTGTCAATATGGTGCAATTTTGTTGATATTTTTGAAAGATTTAAATGAACTATGGGGCTCATAGATGTCAATGGTTACACACTTAGTTGGTCCTAATCCCTGAATGATTAACTGTGAAGTCCTCATCTTATATCCTGGAACTATTTGGATAAATCTGATCCATTTCAACGTAATAGGCTCATTGGGTATAGGAGGTCAGATAAGATCGTCTGTAAGATTTCCTTGTGTGGAGTAGATCCAGCTAATAAGTGAGGAGAGAGCCTTCCAATAATGTTGTTGGTTGTTATAACCAGGATGTTACATAATTAAAACGTTGATGCCTTCAAATTAAGCATTAGTTTAGATTCACAAGACTGGAATTCAGCAGTCTCGTACACCGGCAAGATGCCAGGACATATTATATATGCAGGTAATTCTTGAAATTTTTCGAGTTCCGTATAAGGCATAAGTAAATAGGTTCGTTCGGTTTTTCCTGATGAAATATGTAAAAAATCAGAGCGTATATATACTTTCCCTGTGCCGTTTCCTACGATGGACTATTGAATAGGTACGAAAATTATCCTGTGAAGTGTACAGGAAACACAGCCTTCGGAGCATGATCTTGTATGTCTCTGAAAATCGGTTGGACTTGTCCTGATTTTGAGAAGGATGGATGTAGTTTTCCTGTACGCGCCATGTGAAAAACATTGAAAGTTAATTCAGATGATCGCAGATATTCATCTACGCCAATTTCGATAGAATGCAGTAGTTTAATTAATTCATTAGTATAGTTTGATGTTGTGATGGATGTAGAGATAGCGTTTGTGAATTCAAAGCACGTATAAGTTGCGCCGGCAGTTGTAGTTGTAGCTGCCTGAGCTTTATGGAGAATATCAATTTCAGAATCCATTTCCTGTCCGCTATTGTACGTTAGAAGTTCAGCTACAGGTCCAAAAATCATTCCTGAGAAGCCTATAAGCGGGGTGGTTCTTCTTGTTCGCATTCGTCTCGGTAGCTGTGTTAAAAACTTTCACTTAGTAGTATGCTCCAGATCATTTATTTCTAGTTCGATACTTTCTGAAGTCGTTTAAAAACATCCATCTTATTTTATAGGTTGTACTCATCTATAATTTGTGGAAAATTGTGTTCATATGTTGATCTGCAGAATTAAGGCAAGGCCTTAAATTTGGATTTGGATGCGGTTTACAGATCTTGTCGATGATTTATGTGCAGAAAGGCGTTAATTATACATATTGTAGTCGCCTCATTGTAGATAAGAGAAAGTTGATTGAACAACGATTGACGCAATTGTCCATAAGAGTGTCAAATACATTTTAATTTTTTATTAGTTGGCCTAAAAAAACATGGGTTCGTTGTTTAGTACATATGTCAAGGTTTCTTAACAGTAAGTTTCTAAGTGCTTATCCGCACGCTTCGTGAACTTGGTACCATCGTCGGCTTCTAGAATTACATTGTGGTTTTCGGTAAATCCCACGATCGTACAAGTTCTAGTCACACGTTTGTCGAATGTATTATTTTTCACATCTTTAATGATAATCACTTTGTCGCCTATCTTTGCGTTCAAATCCCTAGCCTTTTCATTATAATGTATTTTTGACCTTTCTTTAGCTTTAATTATATTTTTAGTTGCAATTTTTTAAATTTCGATTAACGGCATTATTTATCTTCTAGTTTTAAACAAGTTTCACGCAAGGTAGTCGTTTAGAGAGTCCTCTGTCAACCTTTAGGTACATAGTTTTTTTTTTTATTTTTAAAAAACATCCTCAAAATATAACAATTTTACATAACCAAACCTTTATCAGATAATGTGGAGGGTAAGTCTTGAGTTTGCTTTTGAATTGTGACTGGCAATTGTCTGAAGTGTCTTACGGTTAGTGGCTGTGATTTTTGTCAATGATACACCGGACCTTACCTGCTACCGAGTGTAAGTAAATTGAATCGATAATAGGGTCGAAAGAACTTTATATAAAACTCAGGCACTAAAAATAAAAGGCACACTCTAATAGCAGTACAATATGACATTAAAGAATATCTTTAGAAAGCTCTTAGTATGACCTTTGTACGCAGGATATTTATTAACCCTTGCTGGACCTGTCACACATTTTTAGTGAGGTCGTTGCGCAACTTTCTTATTTCCAATTATTAGGTTAATGAATTAGCAACGTAGTAAGATCATTAGTTTTAACTTAGTAATCTATCTTTAACCCTCTCTCTTTCGTATCCTATTCAGAAATCAAATGGGATCTCACGAATTTCATTGTTATCTAGTCTAACTCTGAAAGAGGAGGAAAAAGTGATGAATTCTATTTTTGATTTCAGTTCGTTACTCTGCGGTTTTTTTGGTCCAACTTTTGTTGGGCGTTATTAAAAAGTGTATCGAATACGCAATCAAATTCATAAAATGTTAACTGTTTCTCCTAAGGGTTGTACTACTTCCTTTATTCCATGGAAAATTAGCTTGTCAGCTAAAATACTTTCAGCCCTTAGGCTTGCAGCTTGATCCTTGAGGGAGGTTTCCACTGGCCTTTGGGCTTGCCTAAGCTCCTGCATTTCAGGTTGGTTGAATTAATTTTGAATGGCAATAATAATTGAGAAAATATTCTCTCATTTTATTTCGTAAATAAAACCAGACAAGTTTCTCTTGGTTATTTATAAATATGATTTGTTTTCATATTTTATTCAAAATCAAATAAATCACTTGAAAAAATTCAAGTGCTGGCCCTTAGGCTTGAAGCTTGAACCTTAGGGAAAGTTTTGACTGTCCATTAGGATCGTCTAGACTCCCTGAATTTTAGGTTGATCAAATTAATTTTGAAAGGCAATGACAATCGAAAAAATATTTTTTTATTTTATTTTGTAAATAAAACCAGACAAGTTTTCTTTGGTTATCTATAAATCTGATTTGATTTTCTATTTGATTGAAAATCAAATAAAGCACTTAAAAACATTCAAGTGCTGGCCTTTTGACTTGCAGCTTGAACCTTAGGGGAGGTTTCGACTGTCCGTTAGGCTTGTCTAAGCTTCTGCATTTCAGGTTAATTGAATTAATCTTGAATAACAATAATAATCGAGGAAATATTCTCCCATTTTATTTCGTAAATAAAACCAGACACGTTTCTTTTGGTTATCGATAAATCTGATTTAAATTTTCTATTTCATTTAAAATTAAATAAATCACTTGAAAACATTCAAGTGCTGGCCCTTCATCTTGAACGTTGAACCTTAAGGAAAGTTTTGATTGGCCGTTAGGCTCGTCTAGACTCCCTTAATTTTAGGTTGATTAAATTAATTTTGAAAGGCAATCATAATCCAGAAAATATTCTCTAATTTTATTTTGTAACTAAAACCACACAAGTTTCCTTTGCTTATCTATAAATCTGACTTGATTTTCTATTTGATTTCAAATCAAATAAATCACTTGAAAACATTCAAGTGCTGGCCCTCAGGCTTGAAGCTTGAACCTTAAGGGAGGTTTCGACTGGCCCTTAGGCTTGTCTAAGCTCCTGCATTTCGAGTTAATTGAATTAATCTTGAATAGCAATAATAATTGAGGAAATATGGTCTCATTTTATTTCGTGAATAAAACCAGACAAGTTTCTTTTGCTTATCGATAAATCTGATTTAGTTTTCAATTTTACTCAAAATTAAATAAATCACTTGAGAACGTTAAAGTTCTGACCCTTAGGCTTGCAGGTTGAAATTTAAGGAAGGTTTCAACTGGCCGTTAGGCTTGTCTATTTTCCTTGCATTTAAAGTTATTCGAATTAATTTAAAGCTATTATAATAACCAAACAATTATCTCAGGTTTTATTTCGTAAATAATACCAGCGAAATTATTTTAGTTATTATGTGACCTAAGCAGTTGTGTAGTCGCCAGTGAGTGGTACAATTTTTTTCATGTATTATATATTGATATCAAGTATTATCCAATAGAAATTATCCAAAAACATATTAATAACAAAATTAAAACAATTGAAGAATTTCTTTTTAAACAAACTAATATAAACATTGTTAAGGATTTTGTATTTAAACCTTCAGTTTCTAGTTCTTTTCATTGTAAGTTATCCTTTGTAATTAAAAGAATTTTAAATAATTTCAATATCACAACAACGTTATATCCAAAATACGTCTTCCGACACATTTTTAAATATTTTGGATGATTTTGGGGTCGCGAAAACAAACCTAAACAAACGAGAAAAACAGAGTTGTCGGAACTGTCACTTCACGCATCGCAAGCTTTCGCCCTTTTGTAGACCACGCTCTTCCTTGATGAAAACATCGGCATATCTTCGACTTCTTTTAACCACGTCGACCGCGCAGTAAGGCCCACATCGCTTGTAAAGAGAGAGTTTACACTTAATTCTTGAGCAGTAAAACAGGTAGATTCTGTGCGGATACGATAAAAAATAATTTATAAATATTTAATCTCCTGTTGTAGAAATTCATGATATGGCATAGCTATGTTAATCTTCGTGTATGTATCTCTTTCTCTTTCACTCCTATTCTAAAGAAAAATGGAGCAAAACGAAAATTTTGTGTCCTGTTTGACAAAATTTTTCTATTAAACCGAATAGTAATGATAAATTTTCAAGAATCTTAATTGACAACTAACAATTCACACAAGATGAAATTTTATTCATATTGTATTCATTTAAATTGGGAAACCTTTATAGGTAAATATACATGAATTTTTCATTTTTTACCCTAACTTTTTTATGCTACATTTAAATTGAACAAATTGGTATTTTTTTGTTTGATTGAATATGTATATTTTTTATAAAAATATGAGTAATGGATAAAAAGAAACAAGAAATTATATGACTACGATTTGAAATTAAACTCCTCCCTACCTCTTTCTCTCTCTCTCTCAAGGGTTAGTTTCTGCTCTTTCCACCATACGAGAGTTCTGCTTTCCGTATCCCTATCCCCTCTCTCTGTCGCTTCAGAGTTAGTTTCTTTTTCCTTCTCCATAGGAAATTTCTTTTTTCCGTATCTTTATCTCTATCTCTCTCTCTCTCTTGCTCAAGAGCTAGTTCCCTCTATTTCCACCATACGAAGATTATGCTTTCCGTGTCCCTATTCCCCTCTCTCTCTCTCGCTCAAGACTTAGTGCCTTCTCTCTCTCTACTGTACGAAAGGTCTTATTTACATATCCTTGTTCCCCTCTCTTTCACGCTTAAAAGGCAGTTCCTCTTCTTTCCACCGTACGCAAGTTCACCTTTCCGTAGTCCTATCCCTCTCTCTCTCGCTCAGGATTTAGTTCTCTCTCTCTTTACCTTAATGGATCGACATCCTCATTTACCAACGTGTATCCACCTTAGAGTGAATAACTGAAAGCTGCACCAATAAGCAAGGAGCATATCAAAAATTATAAATTATTATATTACTCAGACAGAGAACATCGCTTATCCAACATCTTCGTAATTAAATTTCAAGTATAGAATTATTTTCACTAAATTTGAGAAAAATGACTTAGAGGAAAAGGGAATCAAAAATCACAGCGCTGACACCAAGCTTGTTACGAGCGAGTAGATTAATCAAAAGAATTGTGTTGCCTGTTAAAACCTAATCTTAAACTCGTTTGCCGGAGGTACCAAACTAATAAGTTTATCCAAAAGGAAATAACCTATCTTTATTTTTATGTGGTGGTCGATCACTGATCCTACTTTTGGACTGGAAACCTTAACCCTTGTACTCCTGAAATTTTGATCGGTAGTAAAAAAACTCAAATGACTATTTTGATGTCGTAAATAAAATTTAGTTGTTTTATTCAAAGTTATTTCATTCCTATGAACTACCACTTATCTCTACGGTAGCGGGAGAGATGGCAGGCGAAGCAGCTTCTCCTAGTAATTCAATATTTTAACAACGCATCCGTTTTCGTTACTCTTCAGTTTATTAAATTAAACTTTATAGAAATTTTAAACATACCCTACGCCTCAATTCTTGGTCCCTAGTCCAGACGAAAAGAGAGAGACATGAGAGGTAGACATGACGTATCGAGACAATAGTCTAACACACCGAGATAGCTCTGATTACAAATGTACAAATATTTCTGACCTTTTTGTTGTTGTACAAGATGCGCTATGTTTGCAAAGCGTCGTTCACCATCCTTCACTTCACTTCGTGCGACGCAGGACGCGAACGGTCACTCCACTCTTGTTCGTTTATTTTACCTCAACTTCGGTTGCACACAGCTAATTGGTTTTGAATTTATAGATATTCTATCTCTTTTGATTGATCAAATTTGTACGTCAAAAAAATATGGCGTTCCTTCTATTTCTACGAGTGGGGTTCCCCCCGTTTCCACAAGTCCTACGCAGTTGAAGAAGATATCAGTGATCTACCTTTCAAACCTTCACGTGAAACTCTGCGCATGCTTAGTCTAATAATGTAGCTTAAATAAATCTACATTTTATCGATTTCATTTTCGATCGCTTAGACTTTCTGTCTATTGTGAAGGATTTAGTTTAAAAAAACAAATACATTTTTAAAACTAAGGTTAAGTGCATGTCCACAATCGCATCACATAATCCTAATACTTTGGCATGACAAGTGTACATAATTATAATAAATACCATTGTTCCCAATCCTGCGTATGTGGCATGTATTGAGTGGAATAAAGTTGCCCTTTCTTTTCTCTGGCGGTTCAGTTCATGTAGCTGTTTTTCTAATTGCTCTCACGTCTTCTCGTCTTCTTGAAAAGAATTTGGAAGTAGGTCACCAGACGAAATTTGGGCTAACGAAGATACTGGTAAGGCCAAGCGTTCGATAGC
>JAUELO010010065.1:0-11524 GCA_032357855.1 Amphibolips quercusostensackenii
CTACTGTGACACTGATATCTGACACCTGACAGAAAATGGCAGTAACGTGAGTAAGGATTCTCAAAAAGGTTCCTCAAATCACAAGGGCCAAGATTCTATAAGAGAAATTTTAGATATCAAACGGTATTTATTTTGCATTACATAAGAAAACGAAACGAAAGGACTCAATCTCATCAACTTTTCCGAAAATTCGCACCAGAACATCAATTCCGTACACGGATTACAATTACAATACGTACGCGGCGCCATTTTCCTAAACCGGAATTAGCACACAAATAGAAAGCGGATCGGACGCGAGGATTCGTAGTTCGAATCCTTAAGTACCCAGCCCACTGTGGCGTCGCTTACCGAAACGAAAGTAGGCCTACCTTAAACATTCCTTTGTATGCCATTCCTAGTACAGATTACTCTTGTCGGAAAATCAACAAAATCCTTTCTAGAGGTCTTTAACAAAATCCCAGTGTGGTTTAATTTCTTTCTAGACGGTCAAATAAAATCCTTATCCTCTAGGCACTATCGGTTCGGGATCTATTACAGAATTATCTCCTGTTTACGAGTAACAAAAATCAGTCGTGACTGTGGCACATGTATTCCATCGGAAACCAAGAACAAAAGTAAACGTGCGTTCTGCAACGCGCCAAGACCGTCAACTCAAGGGGTGTTTACTTAGAGACGCGCTCGCAACTCACGGTCACTGCGCAACTACTAAAAAATCTACGAACTAACAAGCGCAACTATAGCTAAGAATCAGTTTAAATATACAATTAGGACGCAATATACATAATTTTTCGGCGTTACTTTACGCTTTAAGGTGTCATGAAACTTCAACAGACGAAAGTTTCATGCGACCTAAAATGTTTCACAACTTCCCGAGTTAAGCTTCGGCGGGAAGGTTCAAAATAAAAAATAAAAGAATGCGATAGCGTATTGGGTCCAAAACTCGATAATATTCTCTACTTTTGATAACGGTCGTTCAAACCAACTTATGCAACTAAATCGCGAGTTAATTATCGATTGTCAAATAAAATATTCAAAAATTTCATATCAGAAGAAATCGGTTGTGGAAAACAATAAGACAATTAAATTCGTAGGTGATACAAATTCGATCTGAAAGACCCGTTATCACGAGCAAGTTAAGCTCTATTTTGTTCATTTATGCCTCATTATCTATGGTAATTAACCTAAAGCTAGCAACGATTTTGACTTTGAAAAACATAAGTTCACGGCGCCTACTGCCGTAATAATTATGAACTTAATAGTCACTAGCTAAAACTAAATCTATTTTTCGTGAAAAAATAGACGTGGACTGAGAAAATCGAGACAAAATACTACTGAATCAACTGTAAATTGTAAATGTTTGTAAAATTTTTACAATGTGAAAGTTTAAAGAGACTTTTGGGTAATTTTTCCCAATCTAGTTGCTAGAGGAAGAAATTCAGAGGAAAATGATTCGAAAGAAATATCGAATTAATAATAATACAACTATAATACTTGGAACCAGACCTATAAGTCTATATTCTATGTTTGACCTGACATAGGCACGTATGCGCATACATTCCAATGTGCCTTTCTAACATTTCGGAGCTTGGTCCTATTAAATCTTTGATAGATTCTATGAATTTTTTAGCATCTTATGTGAAATTTCATAGCGCCGAAGCTTTTACTTGAACTAATTTGAGAACGACTCGGTGTTACCGAGTTTTACAGCATTTTACGCATTTCCAACTCCTCGGTAGTAGACCTTTGCAACAGCTGGATCCCATGGTCGATAAGTTATACTTAAAGTCAAGATGGCGTTCAGCTGGGTCTATAAGTGTATAACAGGACTACGTTATGTGTGGCTAGTGTCGTGCATGGCGCTCAGTGGCTGATAAAAGATGGCAGTGCCGTGCGGTGCTGAGCGTCCGAGCGTTAAATGCCCGTTATTACGTGCATTCTGGTGAACCTTTAATCTGACAGAATCCAGCGCTGGTTATCTTGGAGTGGCTGTCGGCAGCATGGTTCAATGACGTCGGAGTGTTTAAGGACTGTCATTACGTGGATTACGGTATTCCTTCAAGATGACAGAACCCAGCCCTGGTTGCCGTGGAGTAGCTGTCGACGGTACAAATTAATGACGTCCGGGTGTTTCAGGACCGCCATTACGTGGATTTCGGTATTTCTTCAATGTGACAGAACCCAGCTTTGGTTGCCGTGGAGTGGCTGTAAACAGCATGGGTTTGTGACGTCATGCCTCAGTATCATTGCGCATGAAGGTCAGTATAGAATAGTGGCCATGTACGGTGGTAATCGGGTACAGTGCTAGTGATCCGCAATTTTAGATTAAATCGGTAACCATAAAGACGTAGGATGGTTAGACTATGGTAAGTGATGAGTACTTATTCCAGGGGTGCGTCAGTGACTCCTGTTAATATCTCTGATGTGACGGTCTATCCCTGGCGTCCGTAATTTTGTTGTTGATCTCCAAAATTTGACAGGTGGTGTTTACAGACATAAAACAAATGTACACCGGAGTGAATTATCTAGGTTTACAATTTTTGATGAGTGCTCTCGTTCAAGGTGTGACTTTCGCTCTTAACCGATATTGCATTTGCTCCTCGGGAATTATTAAAAATTTGCAACAAACCCAAAAGTGACAGGTATGTAAAATTCACCCTTTTACAATACGTAGCTTTGATTTTTAATAATGCGTGCTCCTAAAAGCTACAATTTGGGTATAGAGTTAGGCCCCAATTATTTGCCTGTTCCGTAAAAGGTAGTTGAACGCTGTTGATTGTGAAGATGGGCAAGCTCACATCTTTAACGTTGCCTATTTGCAAAATAACGAAATCATGTCATAATATAGAGCCTGCTTTTTTCCCATGTGGCGATATACTTCTAATCTGAATTAAGGACTGAAGCGCCGAAGTCAATGTTTTCTAATTTACAACGGACGCATACTTTTTCATCATTCGCGTGCATGTTAAAAAAAAACCTTTACTTTCTTCTGGGCAACTGCCTTCAACAAAACTGAATACTTAAGCAAGGGCTCTGGTACATCGTTAGTGATTTCTGATTAATCTCAGGCAGTTACTATTTCATCTATCATATGTAACAGAGTTGTGGCTGCCAACAATTCCTTCCTAAAACTAGACTTTCTCTGATACTTTCGACAAAAATGCAAGCATTGTATTTAGGTCACAGGTCCTTATAAGAATTTAGCTGAGCAGTTTAATGAAGTAAGCGAATAATACCCTCCTATCACGCCGATGAAAATGTGCCTGACCTAAAAGAAGTGTTGGTAATGTCCATAAGTAAAGGCAGACACGATAGAACACCTAAGAGAATTTTAGTTCTGTTAATACCGTCACACTCAGCAGCCGTCAATTTTATAGGTTTGACTGCCTTCTACAACTGAGCAAAGTCAATTTCGTGAAACAGAATAGAAGGCTGTCTGTTGAAAATTATTAGGCTGGGTTACAGCAAGTTAAATTTTACATTACTTGCTTTTTTTTTGTTGATGCGCCATTTGCATCATGTCCTATCTCTAGCCCTTGAGATTTTTTTAACAGTGTCAGTATACCACGGAGGATTTTTTTAAACTGTAAATTGAGAATAGTTATTTTTAGTTAGGCGTGTAAAATTAAATACTAAAGGCCAGACAAGAATTTAAATTGCATGAAACAAGAATTTATTTCTTTAATGAATTCAAGAAAAAAAAATTAGTTTTCACCATAAGTGTATTAAGATATTATTTTTCACTTTCCAAAAGCTATTTAATTAAACACTGACATTAACTTTTTTGTCTTTGTTTTAATGATTATTTAAATAGCTTATTGTGCACCGTATGATTATAAGAAGTAACTACTACTCTGAAAATACTTTTTATAATTTTATTAAAAAATAGGCTAAAAAAATAAGCAAGAAGAGCTTAAAGGCGTAGTATCAAGAAGTTAGAACAAAAAAAGGTTACGAAAGCGCGAGATGCCACATTTTATATCTGAGTGGCTTAATCTCTATTCCAACTTTTGACACGTGTAATTCTAGAAGTTTTAAAGTTACACGTGTAATCAATTATATTTCCGTGGCCATAAGATATAAGCGTACAATGCACATGGTATTGATTATTTTATATAAAGTGTGTTATTACTTACAATTAGGGTGCATAACAAGCTCTTAAGAAATAAAAAAAAAATACCTGAATACATTTATGGCAAAAAATCATTGTTTTTGATGTTGTTGAAAATAAAGTATTCGAGATTCTAGCCTTAGATTGTTTTTGCTTGTATTTTTATTTGTAATTTGAGCTGTAAAATTAATTAAGATTTACAAAAAAAAATAATAAGGAATAAAGTATAAATAGAGTATACAAAAGTAACAAGCTTATTCTGTAATGTGAACTTGCATATCAACAATGTTGTAAGAATTCTAATTATACTTTCTGATTCACAAAAATATATATTTTTAAACTTATAGATAAAAAATTAAAAAAAAATTCAAAGTAATAGAAAGAACCTCTATCTAACTTACTATTTAATTTATTACATTTTTTGACTTTTGTTTGAGTTTTTATCAAATTTAATCGTAATATTTGCAATTATTATTTTAATTAAAGATAAATACGAGTTTTTATCAATTTAACCACAAAATTCTAGGGAATAAGACAAATTCAGTAAATTGCAAAACAAAATATGAAAAATTTTTTACTACAAAAATAGCTTTTCAAATATTACAGCAGCGTATTTATCAATGAAAAATGTGTATGCATTGAATAAGCCTATCCTCTGTTACACGGATTTGAGGTTGAAGGTTCCGCCTCATGTTGCGCCGCTGGTCTCGTGATGTATGGACGGCCCGCTGAGATGGTTTTAATGCATTTTAAAACACTGCTACGACGAGAGCTTATCTCCTTCTCAATTTCATAAATAAGATCATTAAGGCACTCTTGCGCAACCTGTGAAAAATGAATAATGGTGTATTTTCTTTATCTTTATTTCTTTATAGATGTGTCACATACACATCTTAATTCTGAGAATTTCCTGAATCCTCTAATTTCCAAGGACTTCAAAGTAATGTCTAGAATTCATAAGAATTCGGAAAAATTAGAAGAATCAATGCATTTCAGAGAAATAAGAATATTTAGGGAATTTGGAACAATCATGTGATTTAGAGAATTCAGAATATTGCAAGGTTTCAGAAATTCGAAATATAAAGATTTTAGAGAACATTAAGAACCTATGGAATTAAAGTAGCTTATAAAATCCAAAATGTCAATGTGTCCGGTGTATTTTAAGAATACAAGGAATTTCTATAACACTACTTAACAGATTAGGAGATAGAATGTTGTAAAAAATTTTATCAATAAAAACCAATATATGATTTCGATGCATTTTTGAATGTGAAATCCAACGGCGGTCCAGTTTCTGTAATATCTTATACGGTTGTCAAGAAAATCTAGAAAAACTGAGAAAAAACAAGAAAAAATTGGTTTTACAAAAAACTCCTTTTTCAGCTAAAGAAATTTTGTTTCTTACTGTTTTAAGTGTTCCTTTCTATGTTTTTTAATGCCATAGAAATTTTTAAAAAATAGGGTTCTTACTATTACTGTTCAAAAGATACATAGCAGAGAAGTTGTCTCTTTTTACGAAGTTGCTAATTTGACGGCTGATACGTACTTGAAGCGAATAGTTGTACTGTGTCTAGTGTTTCACTATACCACAATCTTCAATATCTGCAAATTTCACCTTAGTCACGAAGTTTATCATTTTCTTAGTGTTAACAGTATTCAATTCTTTAGATTCTTGAGCAGGTTTTAATCACGCATGCGTCACACGGGCGCTGTACACGTGATACAAAGAATCGGTCAGAGGAAAGTATACATAGCGCATGCGCTACTTCCCTATGCTATAGCGCATGCGCAACTCCCCTTAAATATGTCACATGCAACAGCTCTGATCTCTCCTGCTTATCGTGCTCCGTGCTGTTTTCATTTCATGCTAGACCTCTGCGGAGTCACATATAAGCTACCTATACCCTAGGACTAGAACTTATTCCTATTAAACCCCAATTTTTTAGAGCTGATTGTGAGCTATCATCCGACACTGATTCTGCAACAATTTCGAAATGGAGCGTAGTTGCAAAAATCATACTGATAGCTTCTGTTACGTTAGCCGTGTGTTTGTCCTACAACAACAGAGACAAAAAATTTTTCCTGCAATGCGAGAAGGTTACGAGATTTTTTTTTAGATTAAAGCCGAAAATGGAGAAAAATATTAGATACCAAACAGTCGCTGTTCGACTTGTGCCATTTTATTGAGGTCAGTATATCTAGGGAATTTCGATCATATCTTCACTTTTTCTTCCCCTACTACTTAAAGAGAACCTCTGGACCATATCAATAATTGTTATTTCTGTTTCACAATTGTTAATGGCTACTTATCGGGATGCAAAGACGCCATAATTTATCCAACTATTTTTTCCGTAAAAAAGCTGTGTCCGACAATAAATATTAACTCCCGGGTAATTTCACAAAACGCAAAGCAGAAAAAATCCATTATTTTGATGATTTAACTCCATTTTTTTCTAGCCAAGATTGTCTCATCTATTGCAACGATGTAAATAAACTAATAAAGGCCATTGGTCATGAATATCAACCAAAGAATTAATGTTTATTCATTAATTCTAAGAAATACAGTTTAAAAGCTGTTCTCTTGCACAATGGAAACGAATATCATCAACACCCGTTGCTCATGACACCAATATGAAAGAGTGCTATGATGTTATAAAACTTTTACTTGACAAAATTAATTACGAGCCACATAAATGGTTTATCTGCGTTGATTTTGAAGTAATAGGAATTATTATCGGATTGTAATCTGGTTACACAAAACATTGTTGCTTTCTATGCACCTGAGACAGCAGAGCACGAGCCAAACATTACAATCTTAAAGTTTTTACAGCGCGACAGACGTTAAAACCTGGAAAGATGAACGTTTCTTGAAAACCACTGGCTGATCCCTATAAAATATTTTTTTCAGGATTACATATAAAGCTTGGGATCGTGAAAAATTACATCAGAGCGATAATTACAAACGGAGAAGCAGGTCCTTTTTTTTAAAAGGAAATTCCCTAAGCTTAGTGACTTAAAAAAATTGAGGAGGGAGTTTTTGATAGACCACAAATCCGAAAACTGATGCTGAATGGCAATTATAAAAAGATCTTAAATGATCATGAGAGACAAACATGGTTGTCAGTGAAAGCTGTTATAAACAATTTTTTATGAAACAGGAAATCGAGAAATTACAAATACTTGATCGATACGATGTTAAAAAACTTCCAGATAAAGAAGATGAACATCTCACTGAAAATTCTTATGATGCACATTCACTTGGACTTCTTCCCAGAAAATTTAGGAGCAGTTAGTGATGAGCATGGTAGAAGATTTCATCAAGATGTCGCTACAATCGAGAAGAGGTACAAAGGTAAGTAAGGTGTGAAAGCTTTAGCAAACTACTGTTGAAATCTCATGACAGATAAACCAAATGCTTAACATCATCGGGCATGCACGAGGGAAAGTTTTTGATCACAAGCAGCAATTCATCATCATTTTTCAACAAATGCTAACAACATGAAGAATAGATATTTTGAAGACGCAGTACAAAGATTTTCTTTGAGTACGTGTGAACCGTCAAATTGGCAGCTTTGTGGAAAGAGACAACTTCTCTGCTATGTATCTTTTGAACAGTAATAGTCTAAACCCTATTTTTGAAATTTTTTTGACATTAAAAAACGATGAGAATGACACCTGAAACAGTAGAAAAACAAATTTTTTTAGTTTGATATGCGTTTTTTTGTGAAACCACTTTTTTTCGTGTTTTTCCTCGATTTTTCTAAATTTTCTCAAGAACCGTATAAGATATCACAAGAAGAACCCTGCCGTTGGATTTGCCATTAAAAATGTATGGAAATAATATATTTATTTTAATTGAAAAAATTGTTCAAAACATTGTATCTCCTGATTTTTAATTATTCGAAAAAAATTGTGATCCAGAAAATCTTGAAAACCTGACGTGCTGCAGAAAAATGGAGGCCAGATTCAGATTCAGCACGGAAAACTACTCTGAAAATTACCTGTCTCATTTCATGAGCACATAGGTCATATTTTGTTGACCAGTGAATTAAAGGAATTTACTGAATTGAAAGAACTCACATAATTCAAGAAATTCATATAATAAAAAAATCCTCAGAATTCAAGGACTTTAATACGAGTATGTATTAGAGTGGTCCGAAAAAACGACTTTTTAAACGTTGATGGATAAGCGATTGGAGATTCATCTAGTTTTAAAAAATCAGAATATGTCTATTTTTTTGTTTTGTTGTAGATTCATTTTCAGCTCGCTAAAATAAATTGTTCCTCCTATGTAGTTTTACATGTGAAAATACTTCTTTTTCGAGTTCAGTTTTTCGTAAGAATTTATTATTTAACTCATTTAATTTTAGAGTCATTTATTCCTTAAAATTTTAAGGAGGATTTCGTCAACTTGTTATGTTTCAGAAATATTACGTGAAAATTGTACAATTAGGAGAATTAAAATTGCAATGTTTGCAGACTTATTGCACGCATCGGTTAAGTGTGTGAAATGAAATTTGTGCAAAATGATTTAAACCTTTAGCAGAAATCTCGAAAAAAAACAACTAATGCTTTTATGGCGAGTGCAATCAACTTCGTCGAGTCTGATTTTTTTGGTGACTCGAAATGCGAACTGACCTTAAGGGTAGTTGCAGAACAATGAGATCCTTATTCCCATGTAATAAAGTTTTAGGGTGTAGGTCCCTAGGTAGAAAAGTATAATAATAACAGGAACGAAGAGCGGATTAGCTATAAACGAATTTCCAGTCGCACATGAACATTTAAGCAGTCGCTTTTCTTGAACTCTTTTAATAAATATATATAGATATGTTTGAGATAAATAATAAATCATGTTTTTAAGTACCTGTCGATTCTTGTGTTTGAGAGCATTATCGTAACATTTGCATTTTTTAATTCTATACGCTTGATATAGCTTTAGTTCCTGATATTCTTTCATACATTGGCTAACTTGAGGATTTACTACTCGTTCTCTCTGAATTTGAATCTATTGAGTAAGAAAAACAAAAAAATATTATTAAAATGTTTGAATCTGTAAAAAAAAAAAATTTATTCATAAAATTGTCATGTGAAATTATGTGAATTCAAAAGCTTCTAAACTTTTTTTTCAGTACAAAATTTGATTTATCTTGATTTTTTAACAGCTGAAATTTTTTCCGCTAACTGACCTCAGCAAAACGCTTGAATGCGTCTTCGTTTCTTATTATACGACTCATACTGCTCCGATATATCTTGTATATCTCCACGTTAAATTCATCTGCGAAGGCTATCTGTAAACATTAAAAGTAATGATGACTTTGAGAAAATTTTCACCTTAAAGTTTTTATGAATAATAAATCATCACAATTGTGATTTTTGTAATTGACAAATTTCGTACTAATATTCCATTGATAGACTACTAATTCTATGGTATTTTTAACACTTTTTAATACAAATTTTTTTTTTCCTAGAATTCTCGAAAGGTGAGTTTTCAAGAGCTTAGTGTTTCGCTGTTGCAAATTGAACATTTAATTTTAAGCAGTTGAATTTTCTTTAATTTTCAATCACTGAAGTTAAATAAAAAAAAGTTTCTTTATTTTAAAAACCTAAAAACTGAGCTGTTGAAAAATAAGGAAAATGCATAATAGAATATTGAATAAAATAGATGATTTAAATAAGAAAAAAATTGATAATTGAAAATGCAATTTCCCATTGTTTACAATTCTTAAGCGAAGAAAATTGAACTATTGGAAATCCAACTATCAAAAATTCAACTTTAAAATACATTAGTTTCAAACTGATTATAAGTGCATGAAATCAAAAACTTTATTTTCAGTTGTGGTAAATTAAAGGAAATTGAAAATTGAAAAGTTGGATTTCAAACAGTGTAGTTTTAAAACGTTGACTGACCATTATAGAAAATTTAATAGCTAAAAGTTGGAAGGAATTGTAAATTGCATTTCGAATTTTCTTTTATTTTCAATAGTTTAGGATTTCTAAAAAGCGAATGTTATTTTAAAAGCAAGTCTTAAAATACATAATTACATAAACCATATGAACAAATCTACGTAAACATACATGCAAATTTAATAAATTAATATTTTACAAAAAAATTAATGACAAAAAGTGCTTTTTTTATAAAACAAGACGCCATTAGTAAGCAGTGCTTTAGTTAATTAGTAATAATCCAAGAGAATTTCTGATGCATTTGACAAAAAAACTTCCACCGCTGATTATTTTCTAGGTAATGCGTACAACATGATATAATATGTAATATGAATTTTTGTTTCTTTATTATTTGTTCATAACTAAAAGGAGAGAACATAGTTAAAAATTCCAGAAAAAACCACAACTTTCTAGCCATTATCTGAGAGAATGTAGTTATAAACAACAAAAAGTTGTCTTGAAAATAATGTTTGTTTACTCAAATTAGTTATACCGAAACTAAGTAAAAATTTTGAAAATAGTTAAATATTCAGGGAAAAAACCTCAAATATCTGACAGTAATCAAAGAGACTTATGAAAATAATAAACTACTTTAACGGTCATGTTTCATAGCTTTAAATATCACATGACAATGATTAAAAAGTAGAAAAAAAAATATTTTGTGCATTCAAACAATTTTTAAGGCTTTATGTATAAAAATTCAAGAAAAAAAAATTTCTAATGCATTTCTGTATCACTTTAGTGTACAATGTGATGTGTACATCTAAAGAGAGTCGATTATGTGAATGACGTACTGATATTTGATATTAGATATTCAAATTATTATATAATGCGATAATTTATAATTTCTAAAAAAATGTTTAACTTACTTCGTAGGCACAAAGAGCAAATAAGAAGACCGCACACTTCATGATTAAATAAGTTGTGAATGTTTTCCACTTTCAACAATAGAAAAACCAGAAATGTCTTATCTCAATCTGGAGAGTTCTATTTTTATACTAAATACTTACAACGTGTAATGTTTATCTAAGAGGCAGAACAAACTTTTGGAAGAGAAAGGATAGAAAATCATTACCAGATCATCATGATTTCAAGCTGGGTACAAGGTAACTTTGATGTACAATATTATATTTCTGTACGATCTACGTTATCCTCTTCTAATATCAATGTGTACTCTATGATAAAATAGTCAAGGTTTTCACAGATAATTGGTCCACAAAATTTCACCTATGTTTCTGCGAAATGTAACAGTTAAATTCCTGAATGTTTAAATCAATTCCTTATTCAAGAGATAAATCAGTTGTTGAATTAATTATTAAATATTGATGTAGCTTTAGATTACGTACTTCGTTGTTGATGAGCTTTTGTTGTACTTTTAAATTATTATGAACAAATTCTCAATCGCCTAAACGTGAAAATTTTTGGGATAAAGTTCCGAATAGGTGAACGTGACGATTCCCTTCACACTGCGTA
>JAUELO010010070.1:0-11523 GCA_032357855.1 Amphibolips quercusostensackenii
AGTAGAACAGAGTAGAACAGAGTAGAACAGAGTAGAACAGAGTAGAACAGAGTAGAACAGAGTAGAACAGAGTAGAACAGAGTAGAACAGAGTAGAACAGAGTAGAACAGAGTAGAACAGAGTAGAACAGAGTAGAACAGAGTAGAAAAGAGCAGAACAGAGTAGAATATAGTAGAATATAGTAGAATATAGTAGAATGGAATAGAATAGAATAGAATAGAATAGAACAGAATAGAAAATAATAAAACATTATATAATATAATAAAATGAAGCATGAAAAATATAATAAATTTGAAACAAATAGGGGATAATAGGATAGAATATAATAGAATAGAATGAAATAAGGTAGAATATAAAATAATAAAATCGAATAGAAAAGAAATAAAATAAATTGAAATAGAATAAAATAAAAATAGTACAGAAATACAACAGAAATAGAATACAAATAGAATAGAAATAGACATAGAAAATATAAAAACAGAAAAAAAAGAAAATGAATAACATAGAAATAAAAAAGAATAGAAATAAAATTAAATGTCTTTATTAGAAGAAAACGCACATTTCATTTATTTAAAATAAGATCATAAATTAGATTAATGTCGTATCTAAATCGATACATAATACATCGATACATAATTTAACCTTATTTTCAGTAAAGACAATAGATGTATAAACCAATTGAAAGATACGATGAAAAGTAATTTTGGGAGGATTCGAAAAGACGAGGATGATAGCGATAAGAAGAAAAATAATAATAATGAGAATTTAAAAATCAAATTCAAAAGAGATTTGATCCAAATGCATTTTTTTTACCTCCTTTTTGTACAGTTGGTGCGAATCAATTTTATTCATTGATGGTATTGTTCCGACTGCAAGTTAATTTTATATCAAAGTCTGATTTCTTATCTTCAGATTTCTTCCTATTCTATTCTAAATGCATTATCGATTCTGGGGATGATAAAAATGTTTTCTCTATTTCCAGCACTCGAGCGACAAAATCAGAGCTTTTAGAGCTTGGAAATCTTTGATAGTGGCGACCACAATTTTTTTTTGTTGGTAAACAAAACAATTGATTTTT
This sequence comes from Amphibolips quercusostensackenii, assembly GCA_032357855.1. Lineage (NCBI taxonomy): Eukaryota > Metazoa > Arthropoda > Insecta > Hymenoptera > Cynipidae > Amphibolips > Amphibolips quercusostensackenii. The sequence continues at coordinate 1,079 of JAUELO010010070.1, forward strand.
TCATTAAAAAATATAAGTTTATACAAAATTTATTACAAATAAGAACAAAAATATAATAAAATGGAAATCAAATAGAAATTGAAATAGAAATAAAAATATAATAAAATATAATAGAATGGAATAAGAATCAAATGGAAACATAAATACAAATAAAAATAGAATGAAATAGAATAGAATAGAATAGACTTGAAAAAATATTAAAATTACAGTCCAAAATACATTTGATTTTTTACGAATCAGTTGAACTTTTCAAATAATTTATTAATTTTCAAATTAAAAAGACAAATTTTATACAAAAAGTTGCATTTTTGAACAAATTGTTAAATTAGAAAAAGTTAAATTTTCTTACCAAATAAATAAATTATTGATTAAAAAAAAATTATCTACCCAACAGCTGAATTTTCAAATGAATTGTTCAATTCCTAATTAAATAGTTGATTTTTATATTCAAAAAGACAAATTTTTTACAAAAAAATTTTAATTTTCCGACACATTGGTGAATTTTCAAAAAAATAGTTGAATTTTTTTACCAAATTGTAGAACTTTAATTTCAAAAAAACAAATTTTCTACAAAACAATTATATTATTATTGAATTTTTCACTTTTAAGTACGAATTTTCTATTCAATAGTTAAATTTTCCATCGAATTGCTGATTTTTCAAACAAATTGTTACATTCTTTTCCCAAATTGTACAACTTTTGATTCGAAAAGACGAATTTTCTATAAAACAGTTGAATTGTCAAACGAATCGTAAAATTGAAAAAATAGTTGAATTGCTCACTCAATACTTAAATTATCAATAAAAAAAATTATATACTCAACAATTGAATTTTTAAACAAATTGTTCAATTTTTAACTAAATAGTTGAATTTTTTATTAAATTGTGGCATTTTCAATTTAAAAGACGAATTTTGGCTTACCAAATTGTTAAATTTTGAATTCCAAAAGACGATTTTTCTACAAAACACTTAAATTTAAAAAAAATGGTTTAATTTTTAACCAAAAAGTTGAATTTTCATTAAAATGTTAAATTTTTATTCAAAAAGATGCATTTTTGATACAAGAATTGAATTTCCAGCTAAATTATTCAATTTTTATTTGACTATTAGGATTTTTTTAAAACAAGTTTTTGTATTTCCAATTCAATTACTTTTTCGACTGTAGGTTACATTTATTTTGAAGTCTGATTTCTTTTTTTTCTATTTAAAATCCATTATCGATTCTGGTGAGGATGAAAAAGTTTTCCTTATTTCCAGCGCTCGAGCGACAAGTTCAGAGCTTTTAGAGCTTTAAAATCTTTGATAGTGGCAAACTCCATTTTTTTAGTCGGGAAACAAAACAATTAATTTTTCCATTGAAAAATATAAATTTATACAAAATTAATTACAAATAAGAACAAAGATATAATTAAATGGAAATCAAATAGAAATTTAAATAGAAATAAAAATATAATAAAATATAATAGAATGGGATAGAAATCAAATAGAAACAGAAATACAAATAAAATAGAATAGACTAGAATAGACTTGACATAATATTAAAATTACAGTCCAGAATACGAAATTCCTACATAACAGTTAAATTTTGAACGCTGCAAATATAAATTTTACACCAAATAGTTGCATTTTTTTACCAAACTGTTTGATTTTTCACGAATTAGTTGAACTTTTCAGATAATTTTTTTATTTCAATTCAAAAAGACAAATTTAATTCAAAACAGTTGCATTTTTAAATAATTGTTAATTAAAAAAAAATTAAATTCTTTCACCAAATAATCAAATTAATGATTAAAAAAAATTATCCACTCAACAGCTGAATTTTCAAATAAATTGTTTAATTCTCAATCAAATAGTTGAATTTTTAATTCGAAAAGACAAATTTTTTATAAAAAAAAGTTAAATTTTCCGACAAATTTGTGAATTTTTAAAAGAATAGTTGAATTTTTGTACTAAATTGAAGAACTTTAAATTCATAAAGACAAAGTTTTTACAAAACAATTAAATTATAATTGAATTTTTTATTTAAAATTACGAATTTTCTATTCAGTAGTTGAATTTTTCATCGAATTGCTGATTTTTTAAACGAGTAGTCACATTCTTTTTCCAAATTGTACAACTTTGGATTCGAAAAGATGAATTTTCTACAAAACAGTTGAATTGTCAAACAAACTGTTAAATTGAAAAAATAGTTGAATTGTTTACTTAATGATTAGTTTATTAATTGAAAAAAATTATTTACTCAACAGTTGAATTTTCAAACAAATTGTATAATTTTTCAGCCAAAAGTTGAATTTTTAATTAAATTGTAGAGTTCTTAATTCAAAAAGTCGAATTTTTGCTAACCAAATTGTTGAATTTTCAATTCCAAAAGACGATTTTTCTATAAAACAGTTGAATTTAAAAAAAGAATGGTTTAATGTTTAACCCAAAAGTTGAATTTTTCATTAAATTGTTGAATTTTTATTCAAAAAGACAAATTTTTGATACAAGAATTGAATTTTTAGCTAAATTATTAAATTTTTAACCAACTATTAGGATTCTTTTTGGACAAATGTTTAAATTTCCAATTGAATTATTCTTTCTATTGTAGGTTAAATTTATCTGAAAGGCAGATTCCTTTTTATTCTATTCAAAATATATTATCGATTCAGGTAAGGATAAAAAAGTTTTCTTTATTTCCAGCGCTCGAGCGACAAATCCAGAGCTTTCAGAGCTTTAAAAACTTTGACAGTGGCGACCAGTATTTTTTTTAGTCGGTAAAGTTGAAAGCTACTTGAAAATTAAGTTCACAAGCTTCAGTGGGTATTTATGAATTTTAAGAATATTGATCTGCTAAATAAAATATGCAATTTTTGAATGTAAGTTTTTTTAAAAAAGAATATTTCAAATCTAGTAAAAAGTACCTAGAATATTTTTTAATTAAAAGAAATATTATTTTAAGTCTACTGTTTATAATTCAACAACTCTTTTGAAATTTGGATACTACAATAAATATTAATTTTGTACTAAGTTCATGAAGTTTCACCTAGTAGAGAAAAATTAAAAAAAAAAGTTTATTTTTTAACTCGAAAATACAAATTTATAGGAAATTATTTTTCAACAAAATATGCATTAAAATTTTTAATCTGAAAAGATAAAATTTCTATAAAACAGTTGAATTTTAAGCCCGCAAATATTAATTTTACACTAAATTTTTGAATTTTTCTACCATTTTTCGATTCAAAAGACGAATGTTCTACAAATCAGTTAAATTTTCAACCCATGAATATTAATTTTTAATAAAAAAGTCAAATTTGTACCAAATTGGTGAATTTTTTTTTTGAAAAGACGAATTTTTTCCCAAAGAGATGAATGCTCAGCTCGAAATTAATTGAATTATAGAAAAAAAAAATTTTATTTTGAATTTTGTGTTAAGCTTTTAAATTTTAAATTCAAAAAGACAAATTTTCTTCCAGAAGGTTGCATTTTTCACAAATTGTTGAATTTCTTAGTAGCAAAAAAGAATCTTTTACAAAACAGGTAAACTGTTAGTCAAATCGTTAAATTTTTAACAAAATAGTTAATATGTTACCAAATTTCTGAATTTCTAATTAAGAAAAAAATTATAATACAAAATAGTTAAATTTTCAGTAAAGTTGGTAAATTTTTAACTAAATATTGAATTTTTTACTGAATGATTAAATTTTCAATTTAAAAAGAGGAGTTTTTCGCAAAAAGTTGAATTTTAAGACAAAATTTGGAATTTTCAACCACTATTTTTTAATTATTTACCAGATCGTTAAAGTTTTAATTTATGAGTATTCAATTAAAAAAACGACTTTTGTAAAATTCAGCTGAGTTTTTAGCCAAATTGTAAAATTGTTCACCAAATTGTTAAGTTTTTACTTTAAAAAGACGAATTTTTTCACAAAACAGTTAAACTTTCCAAATATTTGAAGTTTTATATTTAATAATACGAATGTTAAAGTAATTGAATTTTTAGCGAAATTGTTTAATTTTAATTAGATAGTCTATTTTTTTCAAAGGTTGTTAAAAAATTAATTTAAAAAAAATGCAATTTACACAGAAAAGTGAAGTTTTTATCTGAACTGACGAATTTATAAAATAATTAGTAATTTTTTAAACCAAGCTGTTGAATTTTTTTAGAAGGCTGTTAATTGTTTTACCAGGCTGTTAAATATTTAATTCAAAGAGACGAATTTCCTATAAAATAATGGAAAATTGAAAATCCATTCAAAATAACTGAAAAAGAGGAATGTTTTACAAGAAAGTTAAATTTTCAACCAGAAAATATGAATTTTTAACAAAATATAGAAATTTTAACCAAATAGTTGAATTGCTCACCAAACTGTAAACATTTTAAATAAAAAAGACGAATTTTCTACAAAATAATCGAAGTCTCAATCAAATAGTTGAATTTCTTACTAAATTTTTTTTTTTTTTTAATTCTATAAGAAAACATTTCTACAAAGCAGTTAAATTTACAATCAAATTGATGAACTTTTAATTCAAAAAGACGAAATTGGCAAACGAAATGGCAAACGAAAAGGGGACAGGAAAAAGAGAAAGATAGAAAGGGCAAGAGGGGGAGAAACAATGGGAAAGGTTATATCAAAAAGGGGAAAAGAGAAAAATTAAAAAGGAGAAATCGGGAAAGGGAAAAAGTGGAAAAGGGAAACGGGAAAAGGAGGAAAGTTAGAAGAGAAAAGGGGACAGGGGAAAAGGTAAGATAAAAAGGGTAAAAAGGGGAAAGAACAATGGGAAAGGGAAAATTGGAAAGGGGAAAAGAGGGAAAGGGGCCAAGAAGCAAAGGGAAAAGGGTAATAAAGAAAATGAGAGAAGTGGCAAGTGAAAAGGGGATAGGGAAAAGGAAAATATAGAAATGGCAAAAGGGGGAAGAAAATGGAAAAAGAGAAATTAAAAAGGGGAAGTTATGAAAGGGCAAAAGTGAAAAAGAAAAAGGGGTAAAGGGAAAAAGGAGAAAAGTGGAAAGTGAAAAGTGGACAGGGAAAAAAAGAAGATAAAAAGGGTAAAAGGGGAAAGGATAATTATAAAGAGGAAATCAGAAAAGTGCAAAAGAAAGAAAAGGGCAGAGGGAAAAGAAATAAGTAGAAAAGGGGAAGAGGTGAAGTAGAAAAAGGGGAAAAGTGAATTGTTGCTAACATAAATTTGTTTTAGGCACGGGGGTTCTGCGAAAAATCAACACAAAAAATCGACACGAAAAATCTATAAATAAAAATCAATTTTTCCAAAAAATGTGTAAGTAAAAAAAAACGCTGTGGAGAAAAGAGAAAGAGGACAAGGGAAAAGTGGAAAAGGGAAAGGGGTAAAGGAGAAAAGTGGCAAGTGAAAGGGGGACAGGGGAAAGGAAAAGATGAAAAGAACAAAAGGGGGAAGGGAAAAGAAACATAGAAAAGGGGAAATTGAAAAGAGGAAATGGCAAAAGAGGAAAAGGTGGAAAGGGGCAAAGGTAAAAGAGTAAAGTGGAAAAGGAAAAGGGGTAAAAAAGAAGAGGGAAGAAGTGGCAAGTGAAAAGGAGACAGGAGAATGGAAAAGATGAAAAGGCAAAAGGGAAAGGGAATAGATAAATGAGAAATTGAAAAAAGAAAATTGGAAAAGAGGAAGGGGCAAAGGGTAATAGGAAAAATTGAAAAAGGGAAAGGGTTAATAAAGGGGAAAAGAAGAAAAGTAGCAAGTGAAAAGAGGACAGAAGAAAGATAAAGATAAAAAGGGCAAAAGGGAAAGGGCAAAGGAAAATTGGAAAGGGAAAGTTAAAAAAGAAGAAAAGAGGAAAAGGGGCAAAGAGGAATAGTAAAAATTGGGAAAGTGAAAGAGGTAAAGAGGAAAAGGGGAAAGTTTTAAGTGAAAAACGGGCATGGGAAAATGAAAGATTAAAATGACAAAAGGGGACAGGGAAAATGGGAAAGAAAAATAGGAAAGGGGAAATTAAATCGGAAAAATTGAAAAAGGGGAAAAGAGTAAAAGGTGTAAAGGTGAAAAGCGAAGAGTAGAATAGGAAAAAAGGGAGAAAACGCAATTGAAAAGGGGACAGGGAAAAGGAAAAGATTTAAAGGGCAAAAGAGGAAAGGGGAAGGAAAATGGAAAAGTGGGAATAAAGAAGGAAAAATTGACAAAGGGGAAAAGAGAAAAATTAATAAAGCGGAAAAGGGGAAAATAATAAAAAAGGAAAAGAAAAAAGGCGGGAAAAGGAGTCAGAGAGGCGAGAAAGAGGAATAAAGGAAAAGGAGAATTTAAAGGGGGACGGGGGGAGAAGGTGAAAAAGAAAGAGAAAAAGGGTATAAGGGCTAAGGAAAAAGCGAAAGGAAAAGGGAAATTATACAGGGGAAACTGGGAATAGGGAAAATAGGAAAAAGTGTAAAGTGGATAACGGGAAAGGAAAAGGGGCAAAAGGAAAAGGCAACAGGGGCAAGGGATAAAAAGAAAGAGAAAAGGGTGAAGGGGTGAGTTAGAAGGGGACAGAGAAAAAGGGGTAAGGGAAAATGGTAAAGAAAAAGGGGTAGAAGAAATTGAAAACGAGGAATAGGAAATATGGAAAAAAAGAAAAGGGAAAAAGAAAAAAGAAAAAAGGGGAAAAGGAGAATTTGAGACAAGTTAAAGTGGAAGGGGAAAAGGGAAAAAAGAAGAGGAAAAGGGCAAGTAGAAAGAGAAAATAATCACAAATTCACAGTTTGACGACTTTTCGAATTGAAAAAAAACGAATTTTCTACTATAGAGTTGAATTTACAAACAAATTGTTGAACTTTAAATTTTAAAAAATACATTTTTTTCACAAAAATTGAATTTTCATCAAATAGTGCAGTTCTTATCCTGAGATTTTTTTCTATTCTTTTCTAAATCCATTATCGATTCTGAAGAGGATAAAAATGTTTTCTTTATTTCCAGTGCACGAGCGACAAATTCATAGCTTTCAGAGCTTTAAAAGCTTTGATAGTGGCGGCATCTATTTTTTCAGTCGGTAATGTCAAGAGCTACTTGAAAATTGAGTTCATAAGCTTCAGTTGGTATTTATCAATTTCAGCAATATCGATCTGCTGACTAAAATTTAAAAATTAAATTTTTTTCTAATAATAATTTATAATCTGATAATGCGTACCAAGAATATTTAAAAATAAAAAAAATTATTTTAAGTCTAATGCTTATAATTTAATGAATTTATTAAAATAATCTAAACTGGAGAGGGTACATTCGGAAAAATGACGTTTTTGGTTTAAAAAAGTTTCTTGAATTTTTTATGACTAATCTGTTGAAAAAAATTAGAATTTTTTCTATTTGACGTGCCCGGTGTTCGTTAATGATTCTAAAAATGTCAAAACCTCTTTTAGTTCATAAGAAAAAAGTTAGTATAAGGTTTTGCGTTAAGATAAAAACAAACAACATTTTTATAAACAAATTCATTCTTAAATAAATATTTATTAAATAATTTCTTGCAAATTCACACTTTTTCAACTTATATTGCAAGACGTTTGGATTAAAACAATGTCAGTATGAACGAAATTTATCTCAAGATGATTCTGGTTATTGTTATAAACAAATTTATCAAACAGCATTATCCTGGAATTTGTCGGAAAAAGTCGTATTTTCAATATAATTCTTTTTAATCAGAAACTTCATGATACTTTTAGCAATAGCTACAATTAGTTGACAAATTTTATAATTTTGTTAAGAAAAGTTCATAAAGAAATAAATTATTTAAGCATTTGTTTAAAAAAATTCTTTCTTTTAATATCAATCCTTTCAGTTGGAAGCTTCTTCATTATTTTAGCAGCAGTCACAATGAGTTGATAAATTTAAAGACTTTATGAAAAAAGTGCAATATTTATAATCAATTGATAAATTGGGTAAATTTTGAAACCAAATTCATAAACAAATACATTATTCGGCCTTTGCCACCAAAAAAATTAAATTTTTTCATGTCAGCTTTTTGTTTAGACTCACTATAATAGTTTGAAAACTATAGATAATTAAACGGTCAATTTTATTGAATTGTTATAAAATACATATAATAAATAAATTCGCAAATTATACATTTTTCGAAGACAATTTTTTCGTTTTAAATGTGAATACTTTAACATAATCATTCAATTGTAATATTACTAATTTTGAGTTCATTAATAATGAACGACTAAATTGTTAGATTTTTGTTAACAAATGTCAAGAAAAAGTAAAAAACTGATTGTTTTCACACCAAAATCTAAATAATGCAGTTGTTTTTATAAATTGTTAAAAAATTATAAAATTCATCCTTTATTTATGACACTTTTGCAAAAATTATCATGGAGTTTTTAATTAGAATAAATGACTTTAAAAACTCTTTTTTTTAAGTTAGGCCAAATGATGTATTTGTTTAGAAAAAGCATACAATTTAATGATTGATTATGAATATTACTGAAATTATCATAAAATTTTCGATTATAAAGCCAAACCTTGAAGAAAATTTTTTTGCGATAAATACCCGAATAATACATTTAAAAAAATTTAATTTGTTTTATAAAATAACTTTAAAAAGTAAAATGATAAAAAATTGTAAATAATAATTTGCTTATACAAATTTTTTGCAGTTGAATTTTCTGCTATAAAATATCAATTTTTTATTGCACAGGTAAATTTTTAACTGAGAAAGATAAGTTTTAATAAAAAAGAAACTAATTTACAACAAAATTGTTAAATTCTTAAGCAGAGAGATAAATTTTTAACTAAACTGATGAAGTAGATTAAATATTAGCTTTTGTCATTTTAATTTAATTTAATTCAATTTTTATTATTACTGAAATAGATTAAATATTAGTTAAAAAACAAATTTACAAACAAAGAACAATGATTTCTTAACAAAATATTCAAATTTTCAGTCAAAGACATGGGTCTTCAACTAAAATAAAGAATCTCTTACAAAAAAAATGTCTTTTTAGCAAAATTGTTAAATTTTCTACAAAGTAGAACCATTTTTAACTAAAAGACCAGAACAGATTTTAATATTGAGAAGAAAAAAAAACAGTTTAAGCCAACCAAGAATGGTAAATTTCCAAAAAATAGCTGACTTTTTAAGCAAACCAGATACTTTTTAACAAAATTGTTTAATTTTGAACAAAGCAGAATTTTTCTTGGCCAAAAACATGAATTTTGAACGAAGAAGATTAATTTTCTACTTAAAAATAAAACTTTCTAATAATAGTTAAATTTTTCAACTTAAAAGTTGAATTTAAAATCAAAAATGAAATAGTTACATTTTTAAATTGAAAGATAAGTTTTTAACAACAAAAAAAATCATATTTTAAACAAAATTGGTAAGTTTTCCAACTAAGGGGAGAATTTTTATTTAAAATGATGAATTTGCAATCAAATAGCAACATTTTTATTTAAATAGTTGAATTTTTAACTAAAAAAAGATAGATTTACAATAATAAGTGGAATAATCCAATTTTCAGTTAAAAAAATTAATTTTCAAGCAAAAATGTTAATTTTCTGAAAAAAAAGTTAAGCAAAGACAGAGGAATATCTAACTAAGAGAGCCAAATTTTCTCCAAAAATAAAAAAGTTAAATAATCAATTAAAAAGAAAATAATTTTCAACAAAAAAAACCGTATTTTCGAAAAAATAGTAAAATTTTCAACCTTACGATTTTTAACTAAAATCCAATCTCTTCACCCAGAAAACTGAATATGTAACAAAGCAGTTCAACTTTAAACCAAGTAGCTAAATTTTCAATCAAAAAAGATAAATTTTTAACCAGGAAGATTTATTTTCTACAGAAAAAGACAAATTTTTCAAAAAATACATGAATATTCAACTACAAAATATTAATTTTGAAGCAAAAAAAGAATATTTAAATTTTCTAGAAATAAAATCACAAAAAACTTTCAAGAAAATAGTTGAAAACTATTTGGATTACCTATCTAACTTACACCGAATTACCTGTATTACTCTAGAATTATTTGTATTACCAGAATGACTTAGAATTATATGATTACAAGTAGATTAAAAGTTAATAAAAAGAGGATTACTCCATATCCGAACTAAATTATTAGTAAATAACGACTGATCACAAGTGGATTACTCTGAAGTAATTGAATTACTTCGTATTACAAGTGTATTTCCCCAGATGTACTGCACATTGCAAGTGGATTACAGCGGATTTCAGTGGATTATTCAGATCACATTGGCTTAGTTAAATTACAATAGGCTAAAGTAGATTGAGCCGGATTAGAACTGAATGACTTAATATCAGAAGTATACTAAAAGTGGATTACTGCGCATTAAAAGTGGATTACTCTGTTCAACTTGTATAACCCTTGATTACAGTCAGATTACTACGAATTTCTTTGAATTACTTGTATTACACTGAATTTCTCGAAGTTTATGAGATCAAAAGTGGATTAATGCGGATTAGAACTGTAGTACTCTACGTTACTTCAAATTGCACTAAGTTT
>JAUELO010010078.1:0-11523 GCA_032357855.1 Amphibolips quercusostensackenii
CTTTTGTGCATTTTCCCATACATCTCAGACTCTGCTCATACCATTCGGAAGCTTTTCTGCCAATGCCGGATTCACTGCTTTCTGCCATGAAACATCTCTGACGTGCATTTCCAGATGTGAGTGTTGATGCAAGAAATTCTTGTGACGAGTGACAGTTTTCATTTTTTCAGAGGTTACTTCTCATCGCATATATTTTTTTTTTAGTCAAATATTTATTTTATAGAGCTTGATTGACAATATATTAAAAATAATTTGGGGTGACTACTAAATTTCGGCCACTAACTTTCCCGGGTTTTGCTTACATTTTTTTTCTATTTTAAAAAGATTTATGTGTGCAATAACCTAAAAATAGATGCTAACGTTATCCGAATTTGTACAAAGAAATTTAGTTTGGATATTTGTTGACAAATAAGATCAATTTTGTTACGGAATCAACTAAGAATAAGTTTTTGTTCTGATGATTTGCAAATTTAACTAATTACAATAATAACTAATTATAATTTAAATAATTTATAACTAAACAATTTCCATAGGAAATTCCGTTCCAGTATTTTTTAATGAATAGGCTCAACTATTTTATGAAATCAACTAAAAATGCCTTTTCTATAAGTCTACGTTATAACACATTGAAAATAAATTTGAATGTTTAATTATTTAGAACAAATATCATAAACAATATCAGAACACGGTTATTTTTCAATGAATAGGTTTAATTTTTTCGGAATAAACTCAGAATATCTTTATAAATGACTTTTTACTATGATTATTTGCAAATTCACAGTCATTATTTTAACTATTTTTATAAATAAATTTAGAGATTGGCTATTTTTTAAGGAATCGGCTCTACTTTTTTACAGAATCAACTAAAAAAGCCTTCCCGAAAAATGTGCGCTGTGGTACTTTGAAAATTAATTGTAAAGTTTGATTATTCAAAAAATATTTAAAAATAAATTCAAAGCTTTTCAATAATTTTTTTTTCAGAATTATTTGCAAATGTACAAAAATTACTAATTATTCAAACCATTTTTATAACAAAATTCAGAGTTAAGCAATTTTTTTACAGATAAGCATAATTTTTTTTTACAAAGTCAACAAAGAATATCTTTACAAATAGTTTTTTGAAACGATGATTTCTAAATTCAAATTAATAATTAATTACTTAAACAATTTTGATTAAGAAATAAAGGGTTTGATTATTTTAAATAAACAGGCCTAATTTTTAACAAAATTAACTAGGAATGCCTTTCGATGAATCTTCACTATGATACTTCAAAATTTTATAATAATTATTAATAGTTTAAACAATTTTTGTAAACCACTTGAAGTTTGGCTATTATTTAACGAATAAAATCAATTTTTTCGAAAAAAACTAAAAATGTCGTTCTAAATTGACTTTTTTTATAATAATTTACAAATTCACAAGACTCATTAGTTAGTTAAACTATTTTCATAAACGAAATTCAAAGTTTAGCAATTTTTTAGCGAATAGGCCTAATTTTTTTGTGAAATTAACTAAAAATACATTTTTAATTAATCTTTGCTCTGCAACTTTGAGAATTAATTAAAATGTCTAATTATTCGAACAATTTTCTTAAACAAATTTAGTGCTTGACAAGAATGAATGAAAAATAGAAAAAATTCATAAAGAAATTCAGAGTCTACCTATTTTTCAACAAATGTGCTCAATTTTTTCACAAAATTAACTAAAGATGCGTTTCCAATGAATCTTTTCTATAATAATATAAAAATTAACAATAATATTGAATTATTTAATTATTTGTCAGTAAAAAATTTGGAGTTCGCCTATTTCTCAAAAAATATGTTTAATTCTTCACGAGATCAACCAAAAATATCTTTTCAATAACTGTTCACAATCAATTTCATTTTAGATTTTTTAAACCACTAAAACTCATTTATGCAGTGTGGAAAACAATTCAAATTTATTTGTTATGTTAATTGTTATGTTAATGTTGAACTATCTTGTGAGATTTTTTTTTTTTTTTTTTTTTTTTTTTTTTTTTTTTTTTTTTTTTTTTTTTTTTTTGGTTAGAGGTTTATCGTTAATGTGGAAAATCATTTGTTGTAGGTTATAAGTTATTTTTTGTACTGAAAATTAACTTTTACATTTTTTGTTTGGAATAAACATTTTTTAGTTAATAATTCCTATTTTTTAATAGAAAACTAATCTTCTTGGCTTAAAATTTCCCCTTTTTTTGTTAAAAACTCAAGTGTTTAGTTAAAGAAATTTTTTTATTAAAATTATTATTCTTGGTTACAATAAACTGTTTTACATAAAATTCGTCTTTTGACTTGAAGGTACAACAATTTTGTTAAAAATTTTTCTCTGTAGTTGCAAAATTGTCTTTTTTTGTATTGTGATTAATTTTTTTTATGTGGAAAATGAATTTTCCTATAAAAAATAAAACAATTCTATTTTTTGTTGATTCTCGAGTTGGTTTTCTTGAAAATCCAATTTGAAAAAAATTTTTAAATTCTATTTTTTTCAACTGCGTATTATTTAGAAGTTAATTAATCTTCTTGGTTGAAAATGTTTCTTCTTGATCTTGCAATATATGGTGAAAAATTAACCTACTTTGTTAAAAAAGAAAATTTTTTTGAAATTATTCTCCAAAAAAGATGAATTTTCAAACTAAAAAACAAAGAATTTTTAACTAAAAATGGTCCAATTTCTACCAAAAGTGAAATAGTTTAATTTTTAGCTAAAAAAGGCAATTTTAAACAACTAAGAAAAACAAATTAAGAAGAAATTGTTGTTTTTTCAACTAAAGAGATAATTTGTCAACCAAAACATTAATTGTTAACTAATTCGTTTAAATTTTTATCAACTAGTTGAATTTTCAACGAAAAAAGAGAAATTTTAATCAAAAAATGTAATAGTTGATGTTCCAATTGAAAAATATTTTAGTTTAAAATCAATACAAGTTGAATTCAACAACAACAACAAAAATAACGCATTTTTAACTAAATTAATAATTTTGCAACCAAAAAATTAAATTTTCCACTAAACTTATGAACCTTTAACAAAAAAAAGTTATATCTTAACAAAGTAGTTGAACATTAAACAAAGAAGTTGAAACTTCAACTAAAAAAATCAGTGTCAAACCAAAAATATAAATAATATTAATAATAATAAATATAATAAAATAATTATAATAGAATAATATAAATAATAGGAAGGATTTGCAACCAAATAGTTGAATCTTTCACTAAAACATATTGATTTTCAAGAAAACCGATGACTCTCTGCTATGACACTTTGCAAATTGATAACATTTATTCATTACTTTAAGAACTTTCATATTCAAATTAACAATTTCACGATTTTTCAATGAATAGACTCAATTTTTGTTTACAAAATCAACTAAGAATGTTTTTCCAAAAACTTCTTGCTATGATACTTTGCGAATTGACAACAAATATTTATTAATTACGCAATCTTTATAAACAAATTCACAGTTACAATGAACGAGTGCAATTTTCGTATACGAAATCAACTAACAATGTCTTTTCATTGACTCTTTGCTACAATAATTTTCCAATTAGCAACACTTGTTCATTATTTTAACAATTATTATAACACAGTCAAAAGTGCACCAAGTCTTCCCGCATCTTGATTAAAAATGTTTTTTTTTGTATTATTTTCTTGATCTATCATATCATAGCAGAGAGTCATCGAAAAGATATTCTCAGCTGAATCCGTATAAAAAAATTGAGCCCATCCATTGTAACTGTGAACTTGTTTGCAAAGACTTTTTAAATAATGAATAATTGTTGTCAATTTGCAAAAAGTCATCAAAAAGACATACCTAGTTGATTCCGTAAACAAAAATAGAGTCTGTTCATTGAAAAATCGACAAACTGTCAATAGCTGAAAAGCGCATCTTGATACTCTAGCAAATTACAAGTTTGGTAATTACCCATTCCAGGGAGCCGTCAATTTCGGGGAAATAGATTTACAGTATTTTTTTTTACTTGTGGGCAATTTGCTTTCGCAAATTTTGATTTCGTTCAACAGGTAAAATTTATTCCTCAGAATATTTGGTGAATGGCGCCTCCAGGAAGAACCTCCTATGAGGGAAGAAGAGCTATGCCGAGACAAAGAACAGAAAGCGAATCAAACGAAGTCGAGGAACTTTCTGGATACAGCTTTGAAGTCGAATCGGCTAATTATCTGAGAAACACAAAAACACCTCAAAGGCGAGAAAAAATGTCTCGCGAATTCGAGGACGAAATAAACACGAGCGAGGACACTGACGAAGATACCTCGGATATTATTAGACCCCGAAGAAGGTCCTCGGTCCTGGAAAATAAGACCAACTTGGAATCGAGAAAGACTTCGAATGAATTCCGCTCCGATGGAGCCTTCAACCATGAAGAGATCGAGAGTCCGGAAATTCTCCAGAGGAAGAGAAAGCGCAGACTATCGAGACGAAGAAGAAGTGTAAATCGTTCCCTCGAATTGGTTAAAGATCCGGAAGAAAGCAGAAAGAGAAACTCCAGTAGAGCTCGCGGAACTTCCACCTTGAAATCTGGAAGCAAGGAGGTTACGGAAAGATCTAGAAGAAAAGGAAAACGCTTTCAGGGTTAGAATTACTTTATAATCATCTTTTACACCCATGGGGGAGAAACTCACATTTTAGAATCATGATGCGGCCTGAGTGACCGCACCGGTGCACACGAAATCCCTCCCTCGGTTAGAAAATCTATCGGTTGCCCCTGCGTTCCTTCTCTGCTCTTTCCCCTACCCTCAGATACCTTTGCGTCTGAGAGAGTTGCGTCCTGCAGTCAAACACTGTACAGTGTACACAGTACACACACACTTCAAACTACCGGCAGAAACCTGTCAAGTGCATAATATTTTGTAGTTTAGATTTTTAGTTGGCGTTAGGGTCGATAATATTCATTCTTCTACTGTAATTAATTTTTCAATATGAAATATCTTAGAATAATATTTTACCTCCACACTTATTTCAAGCTTAGGACTGGCAGCATACAGTATCAAAACCTTTTTCTATGGTGGCTAAGAATAACGGCAACCTCAAGAAAGGCCAGGGTCGGGGGGCCTACATATCAAAACCATGATGCGGTCTGTGAGACCGCACGGCCATACGTAAGGGTTAAATCAAATCTAAAAAATTTAAATTAACCAAGCAGATTAGATTGAGTCAAATTTGATTGACCAAACGCATAAGGCAAATAATAAATCGATTGTAAAATAAACAGATTAAAAACCGGTTTATAAAAGCAAAACAAATAACTTAGAAGCTCTCTATAAACAAAGTTACCAATCTACTTATTTCCCTGTTCCTTTTTTTTCCTTTTCTAACGAATTCTTATTTTCCCCTGTTTATAAGAAATTTCAGTTTTTCTCCTTTTACTTATTTTTTGCTTACATGTAAACTGAATTAATAGAACTTATTAAAAAAATACAAGTATTTTTGCTAGAAAGTCTACTCAAAAACAATATATTTCTGGTAAAAAATTTATCTTGATTTGTTGAACATTCTACTATATGCTTGAAAATTAATATATTTTGTAGGAAATGCAACAATTTTGCCAATAAGTTATCTTTTTTGGTCAAAAATTCTACCGCTTGGTTGAAAGTTAAACTACTTTGTTAAAATTTCATTTTTTGTTCAAAAATTAATCAGCTTAGTTAAAAAATAAACTAATCTATTTTTTTAAAATTAATCTTCTTAGTTGAAAAATAATATTTTTGCCTAAAAATTTCAATTGTTTAGTTGAAAATTACTCCGGTTTGGTTCAGGATTCAACTGTTTTTTTTAATTCTACATTTTTGTTAAGGATTCATCTTTATTGGTTAAATTTCAACTACCTAGTTAAAATTTTAGGTATTTTGTTAAAAATTCATTTGTTTATTTTTGTACAAGATTCATCATTTGAGTTAATACTTCTTACTTTCGGGTTAAAAATTAAATTCTTTTGTGGAAAATTTCATCATTTTGTCATGAAAATTCACCAATTTTGTGGAAAATTAAATTTTTTGTTAAAAATTTATATTTTTGGTTAAATTTTTTTTGAGTAGAATACTAATTTTTTGGTGGAAAAATTCATATTTTTGTTTAAAAATATAATTTTTTTTTATTTAATTTTTTTTTTAATTTATCTTTTTTTGGTCAAAGATTCATCATTAAACTTAATATATCCTATTTTCGGGTCAAAAATGGAACTTTTTTGGGTAAAATGTAACTTTTTTTACAAAAAAGTTTCACAATTAATTAGCAAATGAACGTTTTTGTTCAGAATTTATATTTTCGATTCAAAATAAAAATTTTTGTTAAAAAAATATTTGAAACAAATTTTAACTGGTTGAAAGAAAATTGAAATTTAAAACAAAATAAACTTTTTTTTTAAATTATAGTTTTGGGTTGAAAATTCAACTGTTTTGTAGATAATGTGACTGCCTCTTTTAAAAATTCGACAAATTTGTTGAAAATTAATGTATTCTGTTAAAAATTGATTTTTTCAGTAAAATATCAATCTTTCTAGTAAAAAAATTCATATTTCTGATTCAAAATACAATTTTTTTAATAAAAACTTTGCTTTTTTTTAAAGATTTATCATTTGAGGTAATAATTCTTACTTTCACGTTAAAAATTGAAGTCTTTTGTGTAAATTTTCATATCTTTGACATTGAAATTCAACGATTTGGTAGAAAATTAACTTTCTCATTAAAAATTAAAATTTTTTGTCAAAAAATTAAATTTTTGTTGAAAAAGAAACATTTTTTTTTAAATATATCTAGTTGGAAGAAAATCAAACTATTTTGGAAAAAACTATCTTTTTTTTTAATGATAGTTGAGTGTTGGAAGTTTAACTTTTTTGCAGATAATTTGCCTTTACTCTTGAAAATGTGAAAACTTTGCCGAAACTTAATGTATTTTGTTCAAAATTTATTTATTTTTTTGTGAAAGATTCATCATTTGAGTTAATAAATCCTATTTTCGGGTGAAAAATTGAACTTTCTTGGGTAAAGTGTAATTTTTTTTTACATAAAAGTTTAACAATTAATTAAAAAATTGATGCTTTTGTTAAGAATTTATATTTTTGAACCAAAATTAAAATTTTCATTCAAAAACAAACATTTAAAAAAAAAATTAAACTAGTGAAAAGATAATTCAAATTTTTAAATGAAAAATAAACTTTTTTTCAAATTATAGTTTTAGGTAAAAATTCAACTGTTTTGTAGATAATGTGCCATTTTCTTTTGAATTTGACAAATTTCTATAGAATTTGTGCATTTTGTTGAAAATTCATCTTTTTAGTAGAACATTAATCTTTTTGGTGAAAAAACTCATATTTTTGATTTAAAATATAATTTTTTTCATTTAAGCTTTAGTTTTTTTTGGTTAAAGATTCATAATTTAAGTTGATAGTTCATATTTTGGGCTAAAAATTGAGCTATTTTTCAACGAATTTCATCTTTTTGACATAAAAATTTAACAATTTGGTAGAAAATCACCCTTTTTTTTGAAAATTCATATTTTTTATTGAAAATTCATTTTTTTATTACAAAATTTAAATTTTTGTTCAAAATTCAAATTTCTGTTTAAAATTAACCTTTTTTATACAAATTTATCTCTCTTGAAAAAAATGTACTATTTTGTAAGCCATTAACTTTTTCTATAAATTGTATTTTTAAGTTGAAATTCCACTTTTTTGTATACAATTTGCGTTTTTCACTTGAAAATTCGACAAATTTGTTGAAAATTAATGAATTTTGTTAAAAATGTATCTTTTTAGTAGAACATTATTCTTTCCGGTGAAAAAATTCATATTTTTGCTTTAAAATATAATTTTTTTTTTAATAAAACTTTAGTTTTTATTGGTTAAAGATTCATAATTTGAGTTGAGAATTTCTATTTTCGGGATAAAAATTAAACTCTTTTGTGGAAAATTTTTTCCTTTTGACATGAAAATTCAACAACTTAGTAGAAAATTAACTTTTTTTTAAATTCATATTTTTGGTTAAAAATTTAAATTTTTGTTCAAAATTAAACCTTTTTTATATATAATGTAATTATTTTTTAAAAAATATACTATTTTGTAAACCATTAAATTTTTGTTTAAGCTGTACTTTCGGGTTGAAATTAAACTCTTTTGCAGATAATTTGCGGTTTTCCTTTAAAAATTTGACAAATTTGATGAAATATAATTTATTTTGTTGGAAATTCATCTTTTTAGTAGAACATTAATCTTTCTGGTGAAAAAACCCATATTTTTTATTCGATATATAATTTTTTTTATTAAAACTTTAGTTTTTTTTGGTTCAAGATTCATAATTTAAGTTGATAGTTCATATTTTCGGGCTAAAAATTAAACTATTTTTTAGAAAATTTCATCTTTTTGACATGAAAATTCAACAATTTAGTAAAAAATTACCTTTTTTTAAAATTTATATTTTTCATTAAAAAATTCATATTTTCAGTTGAAAATTGAAATTTTTGTTTAAAATTAAAATTTTTGTTCAAAATTAAACTTCTTTTATACAAATTTAACTCTTTTGAAAAAAATGTACTATTTTATAAGCAATCAACTTTTTCTTTGAACTGTATTTTTAAGTTGAAATTCAACTCTTTTTTAAATAATTTGCGTTTTTCTCTTGAAAATTGACAAATTTGTTAGAAATCGATGTATTTTGTTAAAAATTCATCTCTTTAGCAGAAGATTATTCTTTTTGTGAAAAAATATGTATTTTTGGTTCAAAATATAACTTTTTTGTTGAAAATTCTTTTTTGTTATGGTTGAAGGTTCATCATTTTACTTAATAGTTTTTATTTTTGGCTTGAAAATTGTACTCTTTTGTGGAAATTTTCATCTTTTTGACATGAAAATTCAACAATCTTGTAGAACATTAACTTTTTCGTTGAAAATTCATATTTTTGGCTTAAGATTCAAATTTTTGTTTAAAAAATAAACTTTTTCAGTACATTGAAGTAAAGAAAAAAAAATATATATTTTGTATTGAAAATTAAACTTTTTTGTAGATAATTTGCCTTTTCTCTTGGAAATTAATCAGCTTTGAAAAAATGGATGTATTTTGTTTGAAATTATTCTTTTTAGAAGAACATTAATCTTTCTGGTGAAAAATTTATATGTTTTTTTTAAATATAACGGTTTGGTTAGAAAATCATCTTTTTTGTCCAAAATTTAACTATTTTGATGATAATTTTTTTTAAAAATAAAACTAGTTTCAAATTTCTCTTTTGAAAGAGAATTCATCTTAAATGATAGAAAACTTGTAATTCATGGTTGAAAATAAACTTTTTCATCAAAAATAGAACTTTGAGGGTTAACAAGTTAAATCATTAAATTAAAAATTAAACTGTTTGTCGATAATTTACATTTTCTTTTCAAAATCAAATGAATTTGTTTGAAATTAATTTATTTTGTTGGAAATTCATCTTTTTGGTAGAGAACTAACTATTTTATTTGAATCTTTTTTTGTTGTTTGTTTGTTAAAATCAAACTGGTTAAAAATATGTCCTTTGGTAAAAAATTATTCTTTTTTAGCAGAAAACTCATCTTTTTGGTCAAAAATAAAACTTTCTTTGAAAATTCAAATTTTTGGTGTAAAAATTCTTTTTTTCATGTTGGAAAATCATTTATTTTGTACATAATTTGCCTTTTCTCTTTTAAAATTTAACAAATCTATTTTACATTAATGTATTTTGCTGAAAAATCATCTTTTTTGATAGACCATTGATCACTTCTTTAAAAAAATCTATCTCTTCAATTAGAAATTCACCTATTTAGTAACAAATTAATTTTCTTTCATTAAAAATTCATAAACTTATTAAAAACACTTTCTTAAACATTTTTTTTTTAGATTTATTTATTTGGTTAAAAATTTAACTTTTTTCTTTAAAAATTCGTTTTTCTTTGTTAAAAATTAATTTTCTATTTGAAAATTTAACTATTTCATTTTTGGTTGTAAATTTATACTTTGTATGATGAGAATTTAGGTATTTTGTCAAAAATTCGTTTTCGTTTTTCTTTAATTCAACTGATTGAAAAGTCGTCTTTTCATAGAAAAGTCATTTTTCTTTGTAGAAAATCATATATTTTGATGAAAATTCGTCTTTTGTGCTGAAAAATTAATTCTGTTTGTTGAAAATTTATCTTTTTGTATGATAATTTAGCTATTTTCTTGAAAATTAATTTTTTTCGTGTAATTTAACTGGCTAAAGTTTCGTTTTTTTGACTTAAACATTTAAAATTAAATTCAACTACTGTGAAAACTTTTTTTTTTATCGAAAATTAAAAATTTTTTTTTTTAATAATTTTTTTTTGTCTATATCAACTGGTTGGAAATTAGTGTTTAGATATATGTGAATTAAAAAAATATAGTGGATTAAAATTTTTTTCCCGAACGGGAATGATAAATTGGCAATTTTTGAATTTTAGGAAAAATATAATTATTTTTCCTAATCCTTGAAAAATATTTAGTCCTTAGGTAGAAAATTCACCTTTTATGATAAAAACGTCATATTTCAACTGTTGTTTGAAAAATGTATCTTTCTGGTTTGAAAATTCAACTGTTTTTTGTTGAATTGTAATCTTTTTTGTAGGAAGACTCGACTCGTTGATTTAAATTTTTTTTTTTTAGTTTCAAAATTTACTTACTTTCATAAAGTCGGCTTTTGTATTTGAAATTGGAATATTTCGTTTAAAATTCGTTTTTTTTCGTTTAATTTAATTTGTTAAAAAATCGTCTTTTTTAGAAAAGTCATCTTTTTTGGTTGAAAGTTCATCAGTTTGGTTGAGGACTCTACTAATTTATTAAAAAATGTTATTTTCGTTTAATTCAACCGTTTGAAAATTTACCTTTTGGTAGAAAATGCACCTTTTATGGTAGAAAAGTCATCTTCTAAGCGCGTTTTAAAAAGATATTTTTCTTACTAGAAATTCGACTCTTTCTTTGGTTGAATTTTGATCTTTTTTCTTGGAAGATCCGACCATTTAGATAAAAATGCACCTTTTCACGTTAAAAATTCAACTGCTTTCATAAAATCCTGTTTGTTTGTTAAAATTCAACTTTTTTGTTAAAAATTTGACCTTTTGAATAATAAATTCTTCTCTTATGGTAGAAAATTTATCTTTTGAAGTTAAAAACAATTTTTTTGTTCAAAATTTAACCATCTTAAAAAAATTCTTCGTTATGAATAAAAATTCAATTATTCGGTTAACGATTCACCTATTTTATTAAAAATTTATCTCTTTGTTAAGAATTCACCTGATTGGATTGAAAATGCATCTCCCTAGTAACAAATCTAGAAATCCTAGAAATGTAAAATGTTTCATATTAAATGCAATGTGATATTTTTATAAATATTATTTAAAAAATTGTAGTCCTATTGCTTCCTTATTTTTGGTAAAAACCACCCTAATCACCCTATTTTTAGAGAATTATAGGCTTCGTTACTTTCCCGTATGGAGGGGGGGGGGGGATACGAAAAAAAAACTAACATCAACAAGGGC
>JAUELO010010096.1:0-11523 GCA_032357855.1 Amphibolips quercusostensackenii
CCATTCAAATCAGCGGAAGTTTTCTCAAAAATTGTCATATCATTAAGCAAACTCTAGCTTTGTTGATGCTTCAAATACCTAAGATTTATTAAAAACGAATTAAAAATGAGAAATAGAATCCTAATTTGCAAAATCTTGGGTTTTTAACTACTTAGCACTGGATAAACGAATATTTTAACAATATACTAATCTTTTAACAAAAATGATAGGTCATCGAAAAATGTTACATACAAATTTTTGTAGCAGTGGGACCAAGTTCATTGCTTGACAATAAGGGAGTGTTCGCATGATAAAAAAGTAATATGTTAGGATTTCAATAATATCATGGTAAAAAATTATATATCATGAGGTGATCTTGATTATCTATTAATTAGTAAACTTTATTTAGTCAATTATTTTTAATATAAACTTATGTAGGTGACCTATGTCTGGTGTGTACTGTTACCTTTAATAGAATTTCGTTGTTTTTCTGTAAGCGTAAAAGCATCAAAGCGATTCTTTCTAATGTGAGTAAACTACAGTGAAATGGATCACGTGTGTAAATGAGTCTTGATTTTTTATGTTTTGAAATTTATGAAGGTGACCTATTTTTTTTTAAGTTTTACAATGTTGCCTCTTAACTGTTCTTATAAAGCTGACAATGTTGCACAATCGCATTCTTTTATTAAACATTTCTATTTCAAAAATTCCTCAATTCTATAAAATTTTTTTGAATTCATATATACAGACCTAAATTAATTCATATATTCTCATAAAGTAAATTGTAATATTTTACTATTAAATTAATGAATATTCGAACCACTTGAATTAGTACTTTTCCACTAACTTTTACTGGCTTTCATTTCTTTAATTGAAATACTAAAATTTGGTTTTGTTGTTGAAAATAAGTCAAATTTTGACGAGATTTGAAGATACTCTCATTTTTTAATATAAAACCGTACTCAAAGAAACAATTTCTTAAATTCAAACCAAACTCTTTTTTTGAAAACAGATTTTCAAGTTTCTTTTTCAAATTGAAGCTTATGAAATTGAGCAGAGCTCTGTCATCTGCTGCATTTTCAGTGTTTGAATGTAATAATTATACTGGTTGCGATGTTAAATTATGTAAAATTATTAACTAATAACAACTGAAAAACAAGAGAGACAAATTTTTCATTGTTCTCAAAAAATTTATTTGTTTAATATTTTTCAACGTTAAACATTTTTCTTTTCTGTAGCATTATTTCTTTTCATTTAAAGAATGTCATACCAAATATTTCCATTAAACCGCATATAGTAATAATCATTTATCTTTTGATAATTCATTATTCAAAATTTTAATTTCGTTGCTCAACGATGACGCTAAAAAAAGTTGTTTGTTCTTCATAGCCCTTTAAGTTCATTAGAGTGTAAATATTCAATTAAAAAAAAAAAAAAATTATAACAACTAGGCTGTTATGCTCATAGGAGAAATCTGAAAAATTATTTTATCGAAAAGTATCAATATTGCTGAACTTTGTTTTTGCTGATCTAGAGAGCTTCATAAAATAGCAAAAGCAATTTCTCATTTTTTTAATATGAAAAATCGATTTTCAAAAACAACACAAGATGCTTGGAAACAAAAAAAAATTTTTTTCTAGAACTCTATTTTCAAAGGTTAAACATTTATTTTGTAAAAAATGGTTTAAATCAATGGGAGTGTAAATTTAAATGAAACATTAGGAAAAACATTTTCAAACAAAAAACTGAAACCAAATTAATATTAATTATTGATAATTTAGTTCATGTAAATAAAATTATAATTAATTAAAATCAATATTTCTAAAAGTAATAATATTCCTAATATTAAGAATATTTTTCTAATATTTTCCACTTTTTGTCAACTTTTTTTAAGGAGTAAGGTAATATTCAATTGATGTTAACAAACATAATTGTTCAAAAAATGTATTATGGCTTAAAATTATTTTTTTGTCTAATTTTATTATTATATAATAAACAAACAAAATAGAGTATAGTTTTTTTAACAATTTTTTTTTGTGAATATATTGTTCTGAAATAAAACGTATATGTAAAATAAACTTTGAATTTTCTATACGGATCATATTATAAGTGTACGTTTTTTTTTTTAAGAAGTGACTAAGTGCCTTTGTGTTTCAATAATTATTGATATTTTATAGTCATTTTTATTTAAAAATTAAAAAGCAGCTGAAATTTGAGGAAAAAATCGTTACTTTTTTAGCATCACTCTAAGTGAAGATAGTTATAAATCACAATAAATTGTTTTAACAAATATGTTTGTTATAAATAGATAATTATTAATAATTGTAATTTTTGGAAATGCAATTTCAAATTTAAAATAAAATACAAAGTAAAAATGATTTGAATGTTTTAATGAAAATAATGTGTAATGCTTTTCATGTTGTGAAATTATTGATTAATTACTGATTGATTGTTTTTAAACTGATATTTACTACAAATAGATTAGAAAGTTATTAGTAAATAAAATTTTAAGAAATAAAAGTTTAAATTTAAAGAAAATTATAAAGTGAAAATTATGTGAATGTTTTAATGAAAATTATAGTATAATGCTTTTTATTTTGTGAAGAATTATTTAGTATCTGATTAATTTTTGTTTCAAAAAATTAAATAAATAAAGTTAAATTTCAAATATTATTGATTGAGTAACATTAATTTTTTATTTACTTTGAGGTTATGTCATATATTGTCTATAATTTGTATAATAAAATTTTATTTTCTATTTGAAATATTCACATGTCCATAACATAATTTTTTAGAATATTTTTAATGTTGTGAAATGATTATATAAATTATAATTTTTTAAATTATATCTACGTATGTTTAAATTTTTTCTGAAGTTATTATCAAAGTTTATTAATAAGTTAAATGTGTAGAATAAATACAATTTTAAATGAACAAAATATATATAATGTAAAAAGTTTTTGAAACTTTCAATTAACTGCTTAATTTTTATTAGCGAATTAATTTTGTTAAAAATATTAGATCACATAAGGACTAAATTTAAATTTTTTGTCAATTGAGTTTTTCGAGGTTATTAATAGATTTAATATTTATAAAAATGCAATTTCAAATTAAAAAAAAAATATATATATATATAATGTAATAATCATTTTAATGATTCAATGAAAATAATTGCTTGGTGATTTTTATGCTGTAAATTGATTAATTAATTATTAACTGATTCTATTAAAACCTACATATTCTATGATTAGTTTGAAAGGTTATTAATAAATTAAATTTTCTCAAATTTAAGTTTCTTTTTAACTTATTAGAATAATTTACCTTTTAGGCTGATTAACTTATAATTGACTGATTAATTTTTTCAAAATATTAAATTAAGTGAATATTAAATTCTAATTGTTTTCAATTTAGCAAAATGAATATATTTTATTGGTTAAGACTATGTTATTGGATGTTGAATGTTATTTCTATGATAAGAGTTTATTTTTTATTAAAAATTTTAGTTATACAATTATATATATTATAATTATAATTATAATATATTTATTACAATTATATAATTTTTCTAAGTGTTTGTGATGTTATTAAATGAGGATCTGATTTAAATTATTTAATATTATGTACTTTTGGTTTTAATTTTTCGAAAATCACTATAAAAGCTAATTAATAATTTAAATTTTTAGATATAAAATTTCAAGTTTAGAAAAAATATTGTATGAAGTGAAAATAATTTAAATGTCTTAATGAAAAAACTGCTTAGGGCTTTTAATGTTGTGAATTGATTGATCAATTATTGCCTGAATAACTTTTTTCAAAATCAAATTACATAAAGATTAAGTTTTTCTCTGTTGAGTAACATTAATTGATGACTTACTTTAAGTTTATGTAATTGAATATTGGTTATTATTTCTATAATGAAAGTTTATTTTTTCTTCAAAAAACCTCCATCAGAATTATATAATTATTTACATTTTCCGTAATATATGTTAAATATGTATCTAAATTGAATTTTAAAAATTATATGTACGTCAATTAAATGTATAGTAGTACAATTCAATTTTTTAAAAGTATACAATGTGAAAATTATTCGAATGCTTCAATGAAAATAATTGTTTGATGCTTCTCATGCTGTAAACTGATTAACTAATTACTAACAGGTTTTATTGAAACTTAAATTTCCTTGAATAACTTTAAAAGGTTATTAATAAATAAAATTTTTATTAATAAAAGTTTAAATTTAAAAAATTAAAAATAAAGTGAAAATTATCTAAATGTTGTAATGAAAATTATTTAATGTTCAATGCTTTTCATTTTTTGAAATGATAAACTAATTATCAACTGATTATTTTTTTTAAAATATGATAATGAATGAAGATTAGAATTGAGCTTTTTTCAAATCAGTGACATAACTTAATTATATGATTTAAGGTTATATAAATAAATATTGGATATAATTAGTATAATTAGACTTGAAACATATTTAAAATACCTCTATTCCAATTACGTAATTTTTCAAATGTGTCTAATGTTGTGAATTGAGTACATGAATTTAATTTTTGAAATTATATGTATATATGTTTTAAATTTTTATGAAATTAGTATTAAAGGTTATAATAAATCAATGTTTTAGAAATAAAAGTAAAAATTGTAAAAAAAATTTGAAGTTAAAATTATTTGAATGTTCAAATGAAAATTATAGAATAATGCTTGAATGAATATCTAAATTCAATTTTCAAAATTATACTAAGATATTATGTCTTAATTTTTTTTAATGAGCATTAAAGGCATAAAGTAAAAATTAATATTAAATGTTTGAAGTTATATAAGTGTTCAATGCTTTTTATATTGTCGACCAATTAATTAATTAAAAACTTATTAATTTTTTAACAATATTTAACCTTATAAGAGTTGAGTTGTGATTTTTGTCCATTAGCAGCATAAACTGTTTATTTATTTTAAGGTAACGTAACTAACTTTTGGCTATAATAATATAATATAATTGGTACTGTTTTTAAAATGAGTCTTTGAATTTAATTTTTAAAATTATACGTAATTGTTTCAATTTTTTCCAAAATTAGTTCAAGAGGGGCCAGTACACGTCAGGAATATCAGAATCTGCAAGAGGTCGAGCAGTTCTAATAAGACCTGGTGAAATAATAGTGCTATATAAAACATATTTTTGGTTCAAAGTGTATTTTTTTAAATTCTGAAAATTTTTTGAATTTCCATTCAGGGTATCGCCCTTTACTGTTAACTAAAGTAATCGTACGTGAAGTAATTTTACGTTGCATGGATTCACTGAATACATTCTGTCAAAATGTAATTTCATCAAGGATTTAAATAGTAAAAACTTCAAAAAAAAATTGTTATTCGAATGTTGGGTCAATGATAAAAAGTTACAGAAAAGTTCGCGCGCGTAAGCGCGCGTATGATGTTCTAGTAATCATTTTTAAAAAACTGTTTTTGTTAAATTGCATAATTATCACCGCGCTGCAAGTAAAAAGTGGACAAAAAGTTCAAGAGTTCACGAAAAACGCAACCTCCTAGCACTTATCTTAAAGCAACACGTTATAAACAATAATAAATTGTTCATGAAACTTTGCTTGTCAACTTGCAATATATATTAATTTACTAAGTTAAAAGTCGGTAAAAAGTTTAAAATTTCAAAAGAAACCGCAACTATTAAGCATTAGCACAGAAGAAGAAAGTAATAAAAAATAATAACTTATTTAAAATATTATTTTTAGTAAACTAAATTAATTAAACAAAATTTAGCAGAAAATTATTAACTATTTTTAAATTAATAAAAATTATTATGTTTGTTAACTTGCATTATTTATTATCGCGCTCTAAGTAGAAAGTGGACAAAATGTAAAAAATTGAAGAAAAAAACACAACTTTTTAACATCATTGAAAAAGAATGTTATTAATATGAATTGCAAAAACAATTATTTCAATTAAGTTTACTTGATTTGTGCCACAGTATTACTAAAGAGTTATAAAAAAGTTAAAAAATTAAGAAAAAGTCGCAACTTTCTATTATTTTCTTTTTATATGTAATTAATTCATCCTTTTGGCTATGAAATTCAATTTATTTTCTTCTTGAAAATTTGACTATTTGGGTAAAAATTTATTTCTTTCAGTTGAAAATTTAACTATATATACACAGTTCAAAGTTTAACTAGTTTGTTACTTCAAAGTTTAACTAGTTTGTTACAAATGCATATTTTTAAAAATTTACCTACCTGGTTCACCTACTCAACACTATTTTTTTTTAAATTCGTTTTTTCGTTTCTTGGTAGTAAATTAACAGTTTTCTTAATAAATTACAATTTTGGGTTGAAAATCTAATCATTTTGTAGATAATTCATCCTCCTGAATTAAAAATTTAACAATTTTGTTGGAAATTTATGTACTTATTTTTTCAAGAATTTGTCTTCTTTGGTAAAGAATTAATTTTCTAGATAGCATCTTGTTGGTTAAAAATTTAACTGTTTGTTAAAAATTTAAATTTTTAAGCAAAAATTCAACTACTTGGTTGAAAGTTGAACTATGTCAATAAAAATTGACATTAATTCAATATTCGCTATTTTCATTATTTTTATATAAAAGTATAATTCTTCTATCGTTACTCTCTTTTCGTGAAAAGTTACCCTCTTTTCCACGCTTTTATAAAATTTTGGTCTACGTCACTTTTTGTGGTTGAGGGGGAGGGGTGGGGTGTCATATAGAAAAATATTTAGAAAGAATAATATTTGCAAAATTTTCATAAGAAAGTTGTTTTTTTATAAACATTTTATAATATAATTATAATTAGGTAACAAGACTTGAAAGAAAAATCTCGTTGTAACCAACATAAGCAAGATTTCACTTGACAAATTTTTAACCTTCATTTTATCATCATTATTCCACTAACTTTGCTATGCACTTTTCAGGGTTAACAGAATATTATTAAAATTTAGCCTATCATTGTGACATTACATTTTTCATAACTTGAAAAATGTGTCTTGTAGAGTTATGGAGTTTAAAAAAAATATATGATTTATAAAAATCACAATAAATAATGGTCACCGTAGGAGAAAATGTCACAAAAGTAAAAAGCTTCATTTTCTACCAAAAATAATAAAAAGAATTAAAAAAAATATATATTTTTCCAATCAGACACAAGGGAAAACAAATATTAACTTGTTTGTTTAATGAAATATATTTTATTTTTAAGCTTATTTGCTCTCTGAATCACAATTGGTAAAATTAAACTAATCACTAGCGAAATTTGACAAATTCGATTAGCGAAAAGCAAGCCACCAAAGATTAGAGGGAAATAATAAGGTAATATTGAAATATTGTTAAAGTTACTTGATTTATTTCCTTTTTTTAAAATACAGCCTTTTGACTTTTTGAAAAAATTTAGGAAAATAAGAATTCGCTACTTTTCAACAGGATTCTATTTTCGATTTTTAAAATTATTAAACTTAAGTTTTTTAAGAAGTTAATTTTGCCTTTTTTTCTTAGCAAAAAATACTTCCAGCCAAAACTGTAGGAAGATGTTGCTATTATTCCCAATAAAGGTGAAAAATTAAAAAAAAATCTTTTTTTGGGGTAGGAAAAACTAAATAGTCTTTTTCCATTTAAAAATCTCTTATTTTGAGCAATTTATTTTTTCATTATCATCCTATAATGGGAAGGTATTAGGATTTATGTAAAACTTGACCCTCAATTTTTGTCAAATTTTCACGTTTTGAGACCCCTTAAACCCGAAAAAGAGGTTTTTACGAATGTGTCTCTCTGTCTGTCGTATGTCTGTATGTCTGTCTGTATTCCTGCCTGCATGTCTTTCTGTATTTATGTCTGTCTGTCTGTCTGTCTGTGTGTCTGTCTGTACGTCTGTCTGTGAGCACGATAACTTTTGAAAAAATTTATCTATTGAAATTGGCCTTTGTATACTCTTTAAGTGTCTCAAATTAAAGCTCAAGTTTGTTAGCCAGCCATTTTGGATAAAAATTCAAAATGTGAGAACATTTAAAAAATTTTCATGACTACTTTTTTATAGATTTAAAAATTCTCTGCATAGTTATAAGTAGTACTTAAAAAGATAAACAATTTATTTTAATGACTTTTTCTAATAACACAGAAATTAACGGAGTTATAGCATTTTCAAAATCCAAAAAAAAAAAACAAAAACAAACATTTTTAGCCAACAATACACGATACGGAACGTTGCATTTGAAACACCCAAAAAAGATCTACAAATTTTTCATGATTAACTTTTTGATCGGACGCGTATTTTTTGTTTTATTCGTGAAAAACAGCATTAAGAATAGAAAAATTGAATTTTTAGATGAACAAAACATGCTACGTAAAAAATGAACAAACGAAATTTTTTTATTTAAAAAAAGAGTTACAAATTTATTACTTATTATGTTTTGATAGAATGCGTGTTTTTTGTTTTATTCCTGACAATAGCGTTGACAATAAAAAAATAAAATTCTTTAAAAACTGATGCAAGATAAGAAAACAGATGAATAAACAAAAGCAATGCATTCAAAAGAGATTTACAAATTTTGGATAAATTTTTGTTATTAGAATAAATTCAGAATAAAAACAATTAGCATTAAAAAAAAAACGACACAAGCTAAGATAACATTGTTACTAATACAATTTTTCGCCTAAATTATATCTAGAAATTTTCCTTGAACCTCTTTATGTTAGGATGCGTTTTTACATTCTCATCCTATAATGAGAAAGTATTACATTTAAGTGAAATTTGACCCCCCCCCCCCAGTTTTTGTGAAATTTCCACGTTTTGAGACTTCCTAAACCCAAAAAACAGTTTTTCACAAATGTGTCTGTCTGTATGTATGTATGTTTGTATGTCTGTCTGTAAGCACGATACTTTTGTTAAAATTATTTATTAGATTGGTCTTTGGTATACTTTTCAAGTGTCAACAACTAAAGGTCAAGTTCGTTGCTCTTTTGGATAAAAACGTAAAAAGTGAACACACTTTAAAAATTTTTTAAACCACTTTTTTCATATTTAAACATTTTATGTAAGGTTATAAGTAGTATCAAAAAAGGCAAACTATTTATCCTAATGACTTTTTCTGATAAAAAAAAATTACTAGTGTTATAGCATTTTCAATATCCAAAAAAACATATAAAAATGAACATTTCAAGCCAAACAACGCACGATATAAAAAAAAAGTCAAAGAAAGAAAAACGTGTTTTGAGCACCCAATAGAATTATCATAACAACTTTTTGATTTTTTCTTAAAAATGAAAAATTATAATTTTGATTGCACAAAAAATAATCAAAAAACAAAAATTCCATTTTTATGTTAAACTATGTAAGATGAGACAAAAAGATGATAAAACCAAAACTGTGCACCCGAAAAGGATCTACGTATTTGGTAAAACTTACTTCTTGATGCAAGGCGTAATTTTTGTTTTATTCATAAAAAATGACATTAAAAATAGAAAAATAAAATTTTCAGACAAACAGCACAAGCAGCGGAAAAATAAAAATACAAAATTTGTTCAGCCAAAAAAGAGCTACAAATTTGTTTTGAATTATGTTTGGATAGGATGCGTAGTTTTTGTTTTATTGCTGAAAATAACATCGACAATAAAAAAATCAAATTTTGGCAGAAACAATGCAAGGTATGAAAACAGATGAATGAACAACAATTGCGCATTTGAAAAAGATTTAAAAATTTGTAATAAATTTTTGTCATAAAAATTTATTTAATACGAAAAAAATTAACTTTCTGGAAAAACGACACAAGCTAAAATAACATTTTAACTAATGAAATGATTCGCCTAAATTATATCTAAAAATTTTCTTGGAACCAATTCAAGTTAGGATGCGTTTTTTTGTTCAAAAAAAAAAAATAACATTGAAGTTGAAAAAATTAAGTTGATGGAAAAAAGACACAAGCTGCAATGAAATGCATAATAACGAAATTGTTTTTGCATTCCCAGCAGAAAAGGTATTAGATTTTTGTATAATTTGACCCCATCCCCCTGTTATTCTCAAATGTACACGTTCTGAGACCTTCTATGTGTCTGTAGATTTTTAGTCTGTTAGCATACAAACTTTCGATAAATTGAGCGATTGGATTGGCCTTTGGTATACTATCTCACTTTTTTAAACTGAAGATCTAGTTCGTTAGCCAGCCATTTTGGATAAAAATTAAGAAAGTTAGAGCATTTTTAAAATTATTGGAATTATTTTTTTTCAATATTTAAAAAGTTTGTACGCAGATACTTGTAGTATGCAAAAAAAAAACAAATAATTTATTCTAATAATTTTATTCGATAAAAATGAAAGTACCAAAGTTACAGCATTTGCGAAATTTGACAAAAACAAAAAAAAATGAAAATTTAAAGCAAAATAACTTGCGAGATGAAAAAAATCAAAAGAAGAAAAACGTCGGTTTTTCAACACTCTAAAAAATTATTGTAACAACTTTTTGAATCTGTGTGAAAAATTTAAAATTTAAATTCTGATTGCACAAGAAATAATAAAAATAAAAAATTCCATTTTGCGGTCAAACTATACAAGAAACGAAAAAGAATCAATTAAGAAAATTGTGCACTTAAAAAAGATCTACAAATCTGTTACAGATCGCTTTTTGATAGGATGCGTAGTTTTTGTTTTTTTCGTAAAAAATTTATTTAAAAAGAGAAAAATTAAATTTTTAGACAAACGACACAAGGTTCAAAAAAATAAATAGCCAAAATTTGTTGACCAAAAAAAAATACAAATTTGTTGTTAATAATTTTTTAAAAGAATGCGTAGTTTTTGTTCTAATCGTGAAAAAGATCACTAACAATGAACAGATTAAACTTTTAGAAAAACGACGCAAAGTACGAAAAAAACATTAATTAACAAAAAGTGTGGGTTAAAAAAGATCCACCAATTTGTTAGCGAGCACTTTTTGATAGGACGCGTGATTTTTTCGTTGAAGATTGAACTATTTTGTTAAAAATTCGTCTTTTTGGCGGAAATCAACTGTTTTAAGATTGAAATTAAAATACTTTATAGTTTATTATTTTAGTTGGAAATACTCTTTTTCTTGCATCAAACTATTTTATTAAAAATTTTGGTGGAGAGAATTAATTTTTTAAACTAAAAACGTAATTTATCCTTATTTGGTTAACAATTTATCTTTTTCAGTTTAAACTTCAACTATTTTTTTTTAAATTCCTCTATTTTGTTAAAAATTGCAAAATTTTGATATGAAAGTAATAATTTCAGTTGAAAATTAATTAATTAAATTAAAAATTTAACTATAAGGTTAAAAAGTTTTAAAACATTTAAAATATTTGTTTGATATATTTGAAAATTTTATTAGTACTTAATCTTTTTGTCTAGAAAATTGAATTTAAAATGAAATACAAATTTAGTAATTTGCATTTAAAGAGCCTATAACACAGAATGCAAAGCGCTTGATAAATTTATTCTAGAGCGCGAAGCGCGACGACCAAATTGCGTGCCGTAAGCGGCACTTTTATCAAACTTTTTTGTTTCTATTATACGGTGCA
>JAUELO010010111.1:0-11522 GCA_032357855.1 Amphibolips quercusostensackenii
TACAAAAACTTCGCACGCTTCAACTTTCACCTCACACAATTCTTAGTAAAAAAATGAAAAAAAAAACAATTTTCAATCACACAGTTGAATTTCCAGCAAGATAGATAGCGCTTTGAATAATAAATTAAATTTTTAACAAATATGTTGAATTTTTAACTAACTAGTAACTAAATTTTTAACTAAGGAGAATAATTTTTTACCAAAAAAGATAAATTTACATTAATATATATGAATTTTTAACTAAATTGATGAATTTTCTACCAAAAAAATAATATATAAATTTGCAGTAAAAAAATTATTACAAGAAACCAATTAGTTTATTTTAATTGAATTTTAAAAAACGAAATAGTTTGATTTTTAGCAAGAGAGATGGCTCTTCAAACAATAACATGAATTTTAAACAAAGAGTTTCAATTTTTGATTAAAAAGATCAACTTTGCACCGAAAAAAGATAAACGTACCATAAAATCCATCAATTTTCAACGTTATTCTTGAATTTCTATCTAAAAACGATCAATTTTCAACTAAAGCAAAATAATTAAATTTTTAACCATAGAGATGGATCTTCAAATAACGAATTGAATTTTCAAAAAAGAAGTTGAGTTTTCAACCAACTAGTAACTAAATTTTTAACAAAAAAGATTGATTTTTTACTGAAAAAGATAAATTTGCAAAGAAATATATAAATTTTTAACGCAATCGTTAAATTTCCAATTGAAAAACGATCAATTTTTAACCGAGAGCAAAATAATTTAATTTTCCAACCATAGAGATGGAACTTCAAATAATTAATTGAATTTTTAACAAAGAAGGTAAATTTTTAACTAACGAGTAACTGAATTTACAACAAAGAAGATTATTTTTGTATGAAAAAAAATAAATCTACAACATAGAAATTTTTTACCAAATTGTTGAATTTTCAACCAAAAAAATAATATTAAAATTTGTAGTTAAAAAAATTATTAGAAAAAAGCAGTTAGTTTAATTTAATTAAATTTTAAAAAACAAAATAGTTTAATTTTAAGCAAGAGAAATGGATATATAAATAATAAAATGAATTTTAAATTAAGAAATTCAATTTTCAATGAACCAATTTTCTTAAATGCTTCTACTCCTTTTGGCCATCTTGCATCATGCTTTAGTCGCAAAACAAATGCAAGATTAGTCAAGCGTTTGCAGTTCAACCTTTACAGTTTTTAAACAATTAATTTTTTCGCCAAGACCCTTTACCGTAAACGTCCTCGTATTTTTCCAAACAACTACTCTGAAAAAAAATTTATCTTTGTTCAAACTTTCCTCGATAAACAAGGGGCTCAACGATTATATTACACGAATTATATAATAGCTTGGAAGATGATTTTTATAGTTTGTTTTGATAAAACTTGTACCATTTGTTTTAAACAATTGTCTTAAAAATATGATAAAAGGTATTTTATCTGAGCTTTATTAAAGGATTCATAAAACTGTCTACTTAAATTTTACGTGTTGTCACTTGACGAGGATACAAGGGAACACATTCCACGCATTACAAGGTGAAAGGTGGGGGCTACAAGGTCTCTTACATGAGAACGTATATACTCGAAACCAAAATAACAGAACGGATGTTCTATCTCTCTAGAGACGTAACAAATAAGAGACAGATTATCGGGCGAATGCACGCTCCGTGCGTTTCGAAAAATGAACTGCTATTACCTGTGAAATTCTGTAAAGTTTCGGTACGACAAAGTGACGGTGGATTGATGGCAAAGCGGCAAGTCGTATTACCGACTTCGAACTGCGATTCATTGGCTTAATGGCATTTGCTTCCTTACTTGGAGCTCAAATACAGGCGCGCACTATAGGCAATAAACAATCCATGCAGATGCAGCCAAAGGACCATCTTGTCAGACCTACAGAAAACCAGCGTTACTCCCGAAAATCCTTACTCTTGTTCATTTTTTCATTGCAATCTGACCCACGAATACTGAGCAGAACATCCTGTCACACGCGTTCAAAAGCCTTTTAAAAGAATTGTCTTTATTGAATACGACAATGTCATTTAGAGATTTTTCAATAAGAATAACACTTGAAATATGTTCAAATTTTTAAAAATAAAATATAATCTTTTAAATTTTCTAAAATTACTAAGAATTACCGCATTTATTCTTAATCATATTTAAACTTTGTTAAAAGATAAAAAATCGTACAAATTGTTTGAAAAGATAAAATAAACTATTAACTTATTTCGGAAGATTTCCAAGAATTCAATATATTGCAAGTGATTTTAAAACATTTGAGGATATCTCATACACTTTAAAGGATTTTAACAAATTTAAAACATTTCAAATCATTTTGATATCTTTTTACAGATTCTACAGATCTCGAATTTCTGTAACTATATTTTCATATTCTAAAATAATATAAAAATTTTTTAATTTTTATGAATCAATTTGAAAACACTTTAAATATCTTGAATTATATCGTAATATTTTCTCGAAATATTCATGAAATATTCAAACGTTCTTTCAATTTTTCTTAAATAATATTTTTAAATTTTTTATTTTTTCAGCATTCATAAAAGTTACTTCAAAACACTCAAAATGCATTGAAATCTTATAGAATATTTAAAAATCTTTGCAACTATCTTCAATTTTTTTATGAATAGTTTAAATTCCTTTAAATTCTATTAAAAATTCTTTAAACTCATAAAAATAACACTTGGAATATGCAGAATTCTACTATAATTCTCAAAAATCATTTGAAATTTCCTATAATTTTCTAACATCATCATATATGTGTTAAATTATCTCTAACCTTTCCCTTAATAAACAAATGATTTTAGATATTCTTTGAAAAATTTCGACAAAATAATAATTTAGTTCCACAGATTTAAAATAATTCAAGACGTCTCAAATGATTTTAGAGTATGTTGAGATATATTAAAAGAGTTTTAAAAATTTTTTAATTTGAAAATATTTAATA
Organism: Amphibolips quercusostensackenii; assembly: GCA_032357855.1. Classification (NCBI taxonomy): domain Eukaryota; kingdom Metazoa; phylum Arthropoda; class Insecta; order Hymenoptera; family Cynipidae; genus Amphibolips; species Amphibolips quercusostensackenii. The sequence continues at coordinate 2,962 of JAUELO010010111.1, forward strand.
GTTTTCTAAGATATTTAAAACATTTGTTTAAACATTTTCAGAGATCTTACAAATGTAAAATAATTAAAATAAATATTTTATATATTGGAATTATATTTAAATTTTTTAATTTTTAGAAATTACGTAAAAATCATTCAAATTCTTAAGAAAATTTTGTAACACCTATAAATTCTTTGAAATACTTTTATTACCACAAAATATTTTCAAATTTTCTAAAATTACTTCGAATATCTTAAAATATCTCTGAATTATTAAAAATCACGTGAAAGAACTGAAAAATTTGTTAAAATAATATCAGATTTCAAAAAATCGTTTAAACTGACTTTAAGTTCTCTTGAAATAGTTTAAAGTCCTTAAAAGGGTATTGAAAATTTTTTAAATTCTTTAGAACAACACTTGAAAAATTTTAAAGTCTTTTGAAACATATTAGAATCAATTAAAATATCTCAACACCTCTTAAAATCACCTAAGCTTTTATAAATTATGTTGCAAATATCTTAGGAGAAAAATTTTTTTTTTCAATTGTTCCAAAAGATTAAAAAAGATATTAATCTAGTTTTAAAGATTTTAATAAATTCAGAATATTTAAATTAATTTTAAAATATTTAAAATATCTTGATGATTAAAAAAAAATTTTAATTATAAAAATTTCTGTGAATATTCTGAAAATTACTTTAAATACCTTAAAATATCTTGCCATATCTTAAAATACTTAAAAAGTATTTTTTAAATCTTACAAAATTTTTTTAGATTTGTTTAAATTACTCAACTGATTTGTAAACATCGATACATTCCTATAAATTATTTATAAACACTTAGAATTTATTAAAATCACTCAAAGTCTCTGAAAATGCTTTATAAAAATTTCTGAGATCTATTTTGAACCATTAAAATTACATCCAATTAACCACAATCATTTAAATTACCTAAAATTACTTAAAATCATTCAAACTGTATTGAAATAATTTAAAAAGCTTTAACACTTCTAACAATGAATTAAAGGCCTTGTAATGTTTTAAAACCTTTTTGAATATTACCTTAAAATTAATTTTGAAAAAACAGTTCAAGTGTTCCCTGCTATGTGAAAAAAAGACTGTTATATTTTTAAATCTTTTAAAGGTTTGAAGACGTTTAATATTTTACTTGAAAAATGAAGAAAATTTTAAATCTTCATAAATTCCTTTTAAATTACTTAAGAGCACTGAAAATTAAATGAAGTTACATAAAATTTTTCAAAATCATATAAAGTATCTTTAAAATCCCTAAAAAAAGTTTATAATCCTTAAAATTTTCAAAAAAATTCTTCAAATTTAATAAAATAACACTTGAAATATTTTCAAATTTCATAAAATTAAATAAAATGTCTTTTAAATTCCTAAAATCACTTACAATTACTCAAATTTTTACTAATTATATTTAAAATTTGTTAAAAGAATAAAACATTGTACAAATTGTTTTGAAATTTAAGAAAATATTAATTTATCTCCAAAGTATTCAATATATTTCAAGTAAATATTCGTACAGATTTGGCAGATTTAAAATATTAAAAGAAATTTTTTCATGCTTTGAAATTATATTTAAATTTTGTAATTTTTATAAATTTTATAAAACTAACTTGAAATATCCTTAAATAAATCGTAATATCTTGACACACCTTAAAATATTTATAAAATATTACAAAATCCTTTTGAATTTTCTCACAATTTTTTTAATTTCCTAAAATCTGTAAATATGTTGAAAAATTACTTAAAAAAACTCAAAATTTACTAAATTTTCATCAAAGTTGAAAAAATCGTTTGAATAGTTTTTGCATTTCTTATAATAGTTTAAAAGCCTTAACATTTTATTAAAAATTCCTTAGATTCATGAAAATAACACGTGAAAAAATTTGAAATCTCTTTAAACATCAGAAAATCAATTAAAATCTTTTCAAAATTCCTAATTTCTTTTAAAAAATCACTTAAACGTTTATTAATTAGATTAAAAATTTCTTAAAAGGTCAAAAATTTGTAAACATTGTTTTAAAAGTTTGAAAAAAATATAAATTTAACCTTAAAGATTTCCAAGAATTCAAGATATTCAAAATGATTTCAAAACATTTTAAGACATCTTCAAAGACTTTAAATAATATCAAAGAAATCCAAAAAAAAATTTTTCTTATTGACTTTAAATATTTAAAGAATATTTGTAGAGATTTTATAGAATTAGAATCTTTGAAAAAAAATTTTTTATATTCTGAAATTCTATTTCAAGATTAAAATTTTTCTAAATTCTTTAAAAAACAGGGTAAATACCTTGAAGTGTCTTGTAATAAAATTTTTTTTAATTACTTGAATTATGATTAAAACCTCCATAAATCCCTATAAATTACTTAAAATCACTTAGAAATCATTACAATCACATAAAATCTTTGAAAATCTTTTAGAGACTCTTCAAATAGTTCAAATTCCTTAGAATTCTATTGAAAATTTGTTTAATTGTTTAAAATAACACTTTAAATATATGAACTTGTATGAAAATTCGGTTAAGTCAACAAAATACATTCTAGATTTTTAAAAATTAATCTGAATTTAACAATGTTTCTTCATTTTTTCGAATAATATAAGATCCTTATAAAGAAATTTAAAAAGTAAGTGTTTTGTATGAAATCTTTGAAAACGCTTTGAAGTCCCTTTAAATAGTTGAAAGTCCTTAAAATTATATTCAAAATTTGCAAAATTTATTAAAAAAATATGTAAAATGATATGAAAATTCTCTGAAGTCAATAAAAATCTCTTCAAATTTTTAAAAATCACTTTAAATTTAACAATGTTTTTAAATTTTAACGATTAACATAAAAGGAATAAACGCTCAACAAAAATCTGAGATTTTCCAATTCATCTTCAAGCAAAAAAGTCATAGTAAATATTTAAAAATAAATAAATAAACGTAAAACAAATAATATAAGAAATGTTCATACTTGCATTATTCTTATTGCAAATGAATATTTCTCGACGTTATTATTACCGTAGATCGAGGATCTGCGTTTAGAGTGCGTAAGTATTTTGAATAAAAATAATATAAAAATTACCTTTTAAGAAAGTTGTTTATTATTTAACAAAATAATGAGAATTGTGAGCAATTCATGAAATTTGTAATCAAAGAGGAAAATTTTAAGGCAAGTATAGAATAGTGAAATAAAAAAAATATACTTTTAAATAAAATGTTTCAATTTTTATGCTAAAATATATTATTAAACTTTAATTGAAAATAATAGAAAAATAATACATAAATTCTCTTTCCATTAAAAGATTAGACAAATTTTGTATATTTAAAAAAAATAGTTATAATAGTAGCAATAGTAATAGTAGTAATAGTAGTAGTAAATATTTTATATAAAAAATAAGCGTTAAAGTAATGATATGAGGAATGCTGATTCTCGCATAATTTTTATTACGAATAAATATTTAACCACGTCCCTCTCATAGTAGAGTCGAAAGTCGAAAAATAAGAAAAATAAAATGTTGATCACTTCCAAAACGTCCTATTCACTACACTGACAACAAACATAAAAATATAAGTCGTAAATCAATTCGTCAGCCTAATAGTGGTGGTAGTAAAGAAGCGTTAAATATGTTCAACAGGTACTAAGTCTTGCCACGTAGGGTCGAGCTTTATTCCCTTTTTTGTGTTCGTGAAGCTCACTTCGAAAGTTAGGATTGGTGCAAATTTGCACAAGTGTGGTATGTAAGGTTGTAAAGTGAGTGATTCCAAAAAAATTAAATTTCGCCTGGTAATGGTTTTTTCGACTACATTTTCTTTATTGGTAAGTAATTTGACATATTATTTTTTATTTTTAATATAAATTTACCAGAAATCATACCTGCGTCTTAATTACGTAAATTTTCTAAATTCTTTATTTTTCTCATTAAAATTTTCTTGAAGTTTCATGCTTTTAGGTTTAAATAATTGTAAAAATAATGAATGATAGCAGTTAACAAAAATAGTAAAAACAAGTTTTTATTAATTTTTTTTGTCTTTCAGAATGTCTGGCGCATCGACTACTAATTATAATTTGCGCAGCAGCCAAACGGTTGTGCGAACACTAGACGCTTCTCCCGATGAAGACAATTATTATGGCAGTGACTTGGAAGGAGATAAGGACGAATTTGTTGTCTCTACTATTGAAAATATTTAAAATATTTTAATATGTGAAGAAACAAGAGCAAAATACGCATACTGTGATCCAGGTACAAGCGGACCTACGCGGATGAGATCTCCAAACTGCCTGAAGCGTATGTGCGACTAGCATCGTGATGCAGTATGCGTTGGCTGCACGAATTTCAGAAAAAAATTGCTTTTCATACAGAGAAAAACAATTTTTTAATTAAATAAATTAATTTTTATTAACAGAAATGAATTCCTAATTAAAATTATGAATCTGCAAAAAACAATTTCAAACAATCAAGTGTAACTTTTAACCAAGTAACTTTATTTTCAACGTAGAAAATAAATTTGCAACTAAAAAGATAAATATTTAAATGAAATACTAGAATTTTTAATCGACAAAAAATTATTAGACAAAAAGATTTTCTGTTGACGAAGAAGATAATTATCAATATTCGAATGTTAGAAGTTAACTGGAGTACTTGAATTTTCAACCGCGAAAAAGTATTTTTACACAAGAAGATTCAATTCAAAAAAAGGTCATTTTAAATATAAGAATCGATTTTTCAACAAAATTTTTTGTGTTTTAAACAATGAAGTTGAATTTTCTTTTTGAAGAAAAACCAAGTTTTACTAAAATTGTTAAGTTTTAAAGTAGAAAAGATCAATTTTTAACTACAAATAGATCTGTTAAGTCTTTAGTCAAAGATATTAATTTTTTACTTAACGGATGAATTTTAAACTGCGATAGTTAAAATTTTAATGAAAAAAAGGAATTTTGAGAAATGAAGTATAGTTTTTAAAAAACATCAATTTTTCACAAACTACATATATTTTCAGCTAAATAGTTAAAATTTAATTACAAAAAAGGACACATTTTTAATTTAAGATGGAACAGAAGTGTATTTCCTTATGAAAAAAATTTTCATGATAAAAAATCAAGACAAAGATAAACAATCAGAAAACGACTTTCAAACGACATCAACTTTTGGCTTATTCAAGATAAATGTAACAATTAAAAAAATTAAAGGAAATGAATTTTTAACCAGAAATTAAATAGTTTAATTTTTTCTTAAATTTAATTTTTCCTTACAGGCTTTGGTACTATTTTCACTCTTTCAAACATCATACACAAAAACTTAATGGCGTTAGGTTTGCTACGTGGGACTGTAGCAGCTGACAAAATTACTTGAACTTTTCTCGAAAGAGCCAGCAGTGAGGTCATTTTCCTGCAAGACAGCCTGCACGCACAAAAAAATAATCACGTGCATGTATCAGAGTGCATTAGGATTATTATCAAAACAGTAATTGTTCATTATCACACCATAATTTATTTTAAAAACGATATTTTAATACGATACAGATATCTGAATTGATTTAATCGCGGTCTAAATATAAAAAGATTTAAGATGTCAAAGCCGAATACGCTTACCTCATTGCACCTCTGGCGTGACTGACCTAGAATGGCAAGAAAGCCTGTCTCGAGCCGTGCACTTAGGCCTTTTCCGACGTTGCCAAGAAAGAAAATTCGCTAAAAAATGTACAATTATCATAATTCTGGAAACATCGCTATTTAGCTACGCAAGGATGTGTGCCAGATGATGATTTCCCGTTAGGTACTAGTTCGAGCAGAGTGCCTTTGAATAACACGAAAATGTCCAATTCTAGCAGCCGAAGGTCGGCTTGCGATATTGGGCCAAAATATTCAAATTTGCCGATCCTCCACTGATGCTTGGTCCGGTATCGGCACTTTCTTAGGCCAAGTATCACCTTAACTACGACGAACCATTTTTTACTAGGATCAGCCAAAGTCTGGCCCAGTGACGGCAAATTACTGGGCCAAGTGTCACTTTCACCATGGAAAACCATGTTTTATTTCAATCGTCCCAGTGTTGAGCCAGTACCGGCAGCCTATATTAGCTACTTAAATTTGCCGATCTTTCACTGATGATTGGTGCAGCATTAGTACTTTATTGGATCAAGTATTACTTTCAGGACGGGTAACCATGTTTTACGAGGATCAGCGAAAGTCTGGCCCAGTGACGGTACATTAATTGACCAAATATCATTTTTACCACGGCAAACCATGTTTCATGAAATAAAGACAGATTTCGACTTAAATGCGGTGCATTACTGTTCCAAACTTCATCTTTACTCTGGCAAAACATGGTTTTGAATGAAAAGCTAGAGTTCGACAGCAAAGTAACTTCCATGTAAAAAAATAGAGCTTGGCCTAACATCAGATAGATCTCACGTTGTTTGACTAAAAATTAAAATTTTTAATTTTATTATAGCTTTGTCGATATTTAAATAAAAAACTTTAATTTTTATTATAAAAAGGTTAAAGATGAATTTGTAGATCCTCTAAAATGAAAAAAAAATAAATTAAAGAAAAGCGTTATCACGACTAATACAAAAACTACACACCTTATCAAACGATGGTCTGCAGTGAATTTGTAGAAATTTTTAAAATGAAAAATATATATTTAAGATTGTGTTTATATCTTGTATAGTGTATCTGATAAACGGGATTATTTATATTCGAGAATATTTTTTACAATTTAAACAAAATACATACATCTTACCAGAACACAGTCTGACATAATTTTGAGATCTTTTTAGAATAAATAATTCTTTTTTCTAGAATTTTTTTCATATCTGTATTTTCAAATTGTCTGGCTGACATAATTTCTATCTAAACGGTTTTTTTACGTGCGTATGTGTTTATTTAATTATGAATATCTAACACACACAATAGTATTAAATATAAATTATAAATAAAAGATTTCACTTAATTTGAAGATTTGAAACTTGTCGCCTTGGGCATTGGTTCGGCTTTAGTGCGCCAGGGCGCGCAGTGATTTATCTTTCTCGCAGTTAAAGAAGTGCGTCAAGTGTTTAAAAAAGCAGTCATTACGTCAGGGAGCATAATTGTCTGGCATAGAGGCTGCTGTGATTAACAAGGCGATTCTTCCAGGACGAGGCTTCTCCATTATTTATGTTATTGCAGTTATTGCAACAATTAACCGATTAGGTGCAATATCGGTGTCTTTACATTTTTTAAGGACATGCATCATATGCGTAGTTTAGGCTGACATTTTCAAATGTTGCTCGGTCCTTACTTTATATGTCTGCCAGTATTAGGCCATTACTGGATGTGTAACTACGGCATGCACTCGGCAGCCAAAAGAGGCCGATGACTGTCATCTAGTGTTGGTCATGTGCTATTAGCTCGAGATGGGCATGTTTTGTCTGCTAATTGCATGCCGTAGTTACACATATAGCTACGACCCAATACTGACAGCCGAATTCCGGCAATATATTTGCCGAAACTAGGCCAATGCTGTGCCGTATCGGAATTCGCACTTGGGAATAGCTTGGGGGTGGCTTTTAGCGTGAAAAATTAGAAAGTAAACATCATAGAAAACCTCCAAAATCTGTTCTGCATTATACAAAATCTAGACAACAACATACACCAGCACGAACTTATGTGTCACGTGTGAGAACGTGCTTGATAACGCGTGACTACTGAAATGATACAGGTCGCTACATCTCAAACTTGACAATATCATTGAGAGATTTTTTATTAAGGATAGCCTAGCATAAGAGGTACTTCTGCTCAGTGTATGCTAAACCTAGGTGTAGAAAAATTATATTCGGTTACTAGCTCTTTGAGAGGTTTCTTAGTGAATTTTAATTCTTTCACGTCCCACGTAAGCTTGATTGTTAAGGGGTATATTTGCTTATTTAGCAGCTTAGTCAATGTAATTGACTCAGCGATTCTGTAAAAGTAAATATTATATTTTTATTTAATATGAGTGCCATTTGTCTGTGTAAGCGTTCTGTGATCGCGTTTCTAGAAAATGCGCAACTCTATCCTCAAATTCTTCCCTCGCAATCTAAATATTCTGTACTTTTGCAACGAAGCCGTCAAAAATAAGGATAGAAATTATTATGCGTGTGAGGATGTTTATACGATGGGTTATCATTGTTCGAATAGTGAGGGTTGTTATTATTCATAAAATCCGAAACTCCGGGTGAGCGGGAACGTTTGCGCTACATATTTGATTATGAATTTAAAGTTGTCATAAAATGGTCATAAAGTCTATGACTAAGGTCCCGTGACCATTAATAATTAGGCTAATAATACCACGTTGAATGATAGCACCGGCACACAAAAAAAAGTGGTCTGTCCGACAGACTACACTAGCATATCTATATGTTTTTGGGGTCGCTCAATTCGAATCCGGTGTCAAAATAACCAAGTTAGCTCGTATTTCTCTAAAAAAAGAAAAAATAGACGTAAAATTGACAAAAACAGCGATTTTTTACGTATATTTTTGCAAAAAAAAATATATTTTCTCGCTCGATGGACTTAACCAACATATTAATATGTCTTTTGGGTCGCTGAATCC
>JAUELO010010123.1:0-11521 GCA_032357855.1 Amphibolips quercusostensackenii
TATCTTGAAACTACTGTGAGATTCGCTAACAATTGAACTTCCTGAGCTTCTGTTTCCTCTTACCATTTCCGTTGTGAATGATTTTACGTTTACTTTACTATCCTTGCATTGGCTTACGCTTTCGGCCTTTCCCTAATCCATGCCCCTTGCTTTCTCTCCTCTCTTCCAGCCTCACCATTCAGCTAGCCCCTTGACTACTTCCATCCAAGATTCACCTTATTCTGCCATCTACACTATTACTACCTATTTCCTTCCCAGTATATTTCTTGAAAATGTGTCTCCAGGATTCCAGTTCGTAATGACAGACTCTACATCTTTTCTCCTCTTCATCCATCCAGTCTACACTCTGTCATTCCAATATTCTGCTTCTCCTTCCGCCATTGCTATCCTATACCGTCTGTCATAACTCAATTCCACGATTTTTCTCCATCTATTCTCTCCCTCCTTAACTATCAGTTCATACTCTAATTCTGTCCATACTCTGACATCCTCCCTTATATCACATTCTCTCATCCTCTGTTGTCTCTCTTCTTCCCACCTTGATCTTCCCGTGTTACCCCTCGTCTCTTTATTAACTATTTCCCCTTCCAACCACATATCTCTACTCCGTAACTTCGGACTGACCACACTAAAGCATCAAACATTTAAACTGTCATCCTCCAATCGTCCTTAAGGGAGGAGTAGGGTCTAGCGGGTGAAAAAGCACATTATTTAGGAATTTTTTTTAGAGATATGGTTAAAGTAAATTTATTGTCATAAGTACACATTACAAAGCATAATTGGAGAACATTTTCTCCAATTTTTGTTTTTTATTTAAAAATTTTTGGCGGTCCTTTGAAGCAAAATAGCGATTTTTCACGAAAAATTTCGCGATTTTGTAGCTGTAAAATCTCTTAAATGTAAAAAAACGGCGTAGGGGGAGGTATTTTATATGTAAAAAGTATGTACGAAATTTAAAAAGAATCGATGCAGTAGTTTTTGAGTGAGAGTGGTCACCGACTTTGAAAATGGTAGTTTCGAGTAAAACGCGTTGAAAGTTTTAAACTTTGAAAATGCGAAGGAAAAAATTAATTTTTTTAACTTACACTGAATCATCGATTCCAGCAGCATAAAGCACATTTCCTGTAGCAGCCTCTCTTCTAGAAAGCGAGAAAGGGAACAAAACGACCGCCAAACATCTAAACGATATATGTACCTGCCTCTTATCCGCGCGCTTCTTCTCTTAATAGCGTCGAAGGGGCAGAGACTTAAAGGGCAATAGCTTAAACAGTTTTGCTCCGAATGACTTAAAACTTTGAAACAACATTTTTGAAATACTGTGCTATAAGAAAATGAAAAAAATCGATTTTTCGAAAGTCACAAGACCCTACTCCCCCCTTAAATATTCTTTTCTATATACCCCACACCTGCCCCATTACTTAGCTCGCAGATTTTATCCTTCTCTTCAACTGTAGTTCCATTTGTTTCACCGTTTCTCCGTACATCTTCCAATAATATTCTACTGCTGTCCTTCTTTTCATAAAATATATCATCTTCATCTCACTCACATTTACCGTTAAGTCTTTTATTCTCACATACTCCTCGAACGCTGTTATCATCAAACTCATCCCTCCCTCGTCATTCGCTAGCGAGACTACACCTTCGTCGGAAACCAAGAAAAATACCTCGTTATATCCCAGTAGCGCCCCTCTTTTTCCTTTCTTCTACAGTTTCTTCTCTAAATCTGCCAACAGGAGATTGAACAGTAGTGGCCTTACCAGGTACCCTTGCCTGATTCTCCTTCCGCACCAGAAAAGCTGCCCTTTTTTTCCTTATCTCCTTTATTCTCTTTCATCTACCCTCCCCTCTCTATTTTATAACTGCCATAACACCTTCCTATTTACTGAGTTGAACGTCGCTTCATAATCCACAAATAAGGCCACTAATTTTCCGTTTTTCCTTTCAATGTTTCTATTCACAAGATAATTGAGTTCGTAGATGTTGTCTATAGTTACCATTCACTTCCTGAATTCGGTCTGATTGTGTGGAATAATCTCTTTCTCTTCTACATATATTCCACCACCTTCTTGCCCTCACCCTTCTTAATTGACGGCACCACTAAACCTGTCTTTTATTTCTTAGGCCATCCTTTTCCTCTCTAAATCTCAAAGTCTTGTTCTCCATTTCGTCTTCTTCTGTTGCCTTGTTTCTTTTCAGCCTCGCTATCGCTCTATTCACTTCCTCCCTTCTTAACCCGTTACTACTATCTTCCTTCCCTTCTATCACCCTCCTCTTCTCACCTAATACACTATTTTCAACTTCTCCTAACAGTCCCCAGGTGAAAAAGTTAAACAATATTTATATATTGCGGATGAAACACTGATATTTTTTATTTGTTTCACACAGAAAAATTTATAAAACAAATATATACTTTTCTTTAATTGCCTCTTATTGTTTAACAATCTTTCGTGTTTTCTCTTTCTCCTATTGTATTCCTGTTTCTCTATCTCCTCTTTTCTCCACTTTTTTTTAGAAATTCCTTCATTCTCTTTTTATTCTCCTTACATTCTGTACCCCATCATCCCCTCTTTAATTCATCCCCCTCTTCCCTTGGCCTTACCTCTTTTGTTCTCTCTGTCCTTTCTTCAGTACCTTCCTTCTTTCCAATATGCCGATTCCATCCTGAGCATTTCAGTGTCGCTATTACCGCGAATTGTTCCGAGCCTACTTCATTACTCACTACTACTTCATCCATTCTATTTCTTATTCTTTCTTCTGCCAAAATGTAATCTATTACTCTCTATCCTTTATCTATAAACATCGCTTCCCCTTCATCATCTTCCTTTATATTTCCATTGAAAATAATCCACCCCTACTCTCCTAACAGGTTCAAAAGCGTGTTAACCTTCCCGTACAGCTTTCTGTGCTTCGAATTACTTCACAACTTTTCGCCTTCTTCATTTCCTACCCCCCCCCAACTCTTCTGTTCATCCGTTTAAATCTCCTTCTATTAACACCAGCTCTTCATTATTTTCCTTCATTCATTTCCTGATTACTCTCCATCCTTTCTCTTCTCCTCTCCCCCTATACATACAAACGATGGCTACCCTCTCTCTCTCCCTACTTTTTTCTTCTCACCATCACCATCACTATTTCCCTTCACCTTTTCTTCTCTCTTCAACTCTTTCCTCTCTCATTAGTTCTCTTATAACCTCTGATACTATGTCGACCATCCACCTGCCTCACTCATGTTCTTTCTTCGCTTCCTGCATCGTCCACACATACCCCTTTAGCAACTTTCGTTTTAAGTCCTTCCAGTTCTTTTCATTCACTCACGTTTCACTCAGCATTACTACGTCTCATTTTTAAATAGCCTCCCAAAACCCTTCGTTCTTGTTTTTTAACACTGGCACATTCCAGAAACCCATACACAATTCATTCTTTTTGTCTTTTCCCATCATCCTTCCTGGGCTTCCTCAATCGCTTCTCTCTAACGGAAATCCCGTCATTATGAACTTGTATCTAGAAAATTTCCAATGTTTACTGAAGTCGTTAGTTTGATAATGTTTAAAATTACTGCTTTGGAATTCAGTGCAAATTGCTGATAAAATTCAGTCTAATGAAGCACTTAAAATCTGTCCGCTGCGCGGGCACATTTACATTCAGCGCAGCTCGCGTCACTCGCAAGTTTGAGCACGCTCACGGCGAGCATTTGTCGAAAATCTCAATTTACGCTCGATAATGGGTTACTTCGGGCTTCGCGCTCGGACTACTTGCGCTTGGAATAATTGAATGAAACTTTATCAAAAATATCTCTATTATATCCCAGTATTTATATGCACCTTCATATTCTGAATTTTATACGTAATTAAGTATAGTTGATGATTAAATTACTGAAAGCTCTGTAGGCTTTAAGGTACACATTCTCAGCATGACGCTCGCGCTTCGCTCTCGATTTTTAAGGGACATTCTTATATGTACAGTCGAACTTGAATTCGTGCCCGTTTTTAAGAATGACGATGGACTATATATTTAACGAAAATGAGATAGAAAGTTTGCTGTTACACATTAAAATACATATTTCTCCTGCTTACGTACTCATCAGTATCCAAAAGTACATAACTATTTTGCAACAAAACACCTTGTAAAACACTTGTCAAAACTTGGCACTTTGAGATTACGAAACGATCATACTCTCTCTGTTTATCCAAACGATAGAAAAAGAGGTTGAAAAGCGATCGTTTCGAATATTCCTATTAGGTCGTAGAGGAAAGATAGGTTGGGTAGCTACGACAGCGCCACCAATTTGGAAATATGACAAGAAATTTAAATTTCAATTAAATATATAGATGAAATCTTATAGTAAATAATAAATTTTAGACCATATTACAACATTTATGATCAAAACGAATTGATATTCACTGCTCTTTTTCATTAAAATTGCTCCAGCAATAACTTCGAGATACACAAGAGTTTGCGTATCCGGTGGTGCTGTTGTCAAGGTTAAAGAAGAGACACATAGGCTTGGAACAATTGCTCGCAAATTTCGCAAAGAAACATGATGAGGGTTCCAAAACGAAATCAGACCAAGCTAAGAAAACCCACGCGCATCAAATGAGGGTAAAGTTCAGCTACTTGCAGGTACACGAATGGACCTAAAAACATTACCAGCGGGGTCCTCTTGGAGGTTACCGATCCTCTTACATAGGCACATTTCATCGCACGAAATTAGTTTGTTGGATGATATCACGAAAAAATTTGATCGGTCCGATCAGCTTCAATTGGCTTCGGAGCCCCACTGTTAGTCGATGCGATCCCAGTATCGTAGTTATTTGCTATGCAAATGTGTGTGCTCTTCCTGCTTGAGAGTGAACTGCGACGCAGCATCGTGACCCAGTTACCCGGCTAGGCCGTTAAGGTTAAGCGCTTTATTGCTACGCTCCTAGTTTTTCATACTTGACTGACCACGAACGACCTCCGTTTTCGGCCACGCGGCTCCACTCGCCCGAGACCGCGGCGCGACGTGAGTTCCCGGAAGACCCCAATCCAGGGGTCACGAATTCAAGTTCGAATGTATATTTATTTTCTGAATTACCACGCAATAAAAAGTTACAATCATTTCTTCAGATATTCTTCTCTATCTTGCGTTGTTATACTAAAAATAGGATTTTTTTTTATATTATTTTTTATGGATAAAACAAAATATTCTACAAGTCTTCTTTTCGACTTTTTACGTATTTCGCGTCTTCTGGTGTAATATGGGCATTTTAGATTTTTGCATTTTAAATTTGATAAATAAACTAAAAACGAGGAGTTCTGTCACAAAATGTTTCAAAGATATATGTAGGAATTTTTAAACTATAAAATTCCTCCAAAAACTTTTCCTCATATTTCGCGTCATTTAGCTTAAAATTTTCGATTTTTTCTTATAGTATTTTCCATTAATAAAAACCAGAACGACAAGTCCTATCAAAAATGGTTTACATAATTTTGCAGTATTTTTTAAAAGCTGCAATTTCTTGTTGAATTTCTTTTCCGTATCTCACGTTGTTTGGTTCAAAATTTAGATTTTAGATTTTCTGAATATTAGATACTTTCAATAAGTAAAACCAAAATGACAAGTTCTATTAATAAATAGTTGCGAAAAATTGTATAGGACTTTTTAAAAGCTATGATTGCTCTCAAAGACTTTTTGTCGTATTTTGCTTCGTTTGGTCTAAAATTTGAATTTTGGACTTTTCCATAGGATTTTTAATAAATAAGACCGAAATGAAAATTACTATAAAAAAATAGTCAAAACAAATTTTGTAGAACTTTTTAAAAGCTGCAATATTCATCTCTGAAACTTTTTTCCGTAGCCAAAGCTTGATTTGATCCGTTTATTTTTTCGGGAGTTATCGTGTTTACGGACGGACAGTCGGACAAACAGACATACATACAGACGCCATAGCCAAAACTTAATTTGCGGCTTCAGGGGGTCTCAAGACGTAAAGATCCGTTGACAAACTGTGGTGTGAAATTTCTGACATTCTAATACTTTCGAAAATGTCAAAATTTTTATTAAAAAATTTTTTAAATAGTATTTTCGAAAAATAAAACTAAAATATCAGGCCTTATCAAAAAATGCTTGAAAAAAACCTATAGATCTTTTAAAAAGCTACAATTCTTCTCTTTAACTATTTACTTATCTGTCGTCGTTTTGCTTTAAATTAAAATTGTCGAGTTAAATCATTTTCGATGCATAAAATGATACAAAATATTGTCCTATCAAAAAATGGTTTAAAACAATTTTTTTTAGATATTATAATGATCTTCAATTCTCTTTTTATACCTTTTTCACAAATGTGTCGTCCTTTGTCGAGAAAATAGAATATTCGATTTTTGGAAAGTATTTTCGATGGATAAAACCATAACCTTTGGTCAAAGAATGCTAGTTAGCGAACCCTAATTAACGGGCCCTAGTTAACGGGCCAAAAAGTGTGCCAACGCTTGATCTGATCTATTCATTTTTTCGGGAGTTTTCGTGTTTACGGACGGACCGACAGACATACATACAGATAGACATACAGATTACATTTATATTATGTTTTCTAAAATTATATTTTTTAGGCTGATTAAAAAAATTATTTACAGCGTTCGAGAGTATTTTCATTATAAAAATACGTCTATGGAATAAAACACAGAGGTAACATTTTTCAAAAAGTCTTTTTGTGTTTTTTGAACTTATCTTTCTTCATCTATGGTGGAAAATAAATAAGAAAAAAAAATGTACAGACACACAGAGAAATCGCCTGAAGCTTCGAGGCCGTTGCTTTAAAAGCAAGGATTCCGAGATCATAGTTCACGCACCAAGAAATGACCTTGTATTACGTATCCGTGCTTTTTTTCACGGCAAAAGTGAGAAATAAAATCAAGGATCAGTTCCGTGAATTAATCTCTCGCGATTTCTTTCCGTGCATATAAGTATTTCCTTTGTTGCGCATATTCGACCAAAAAGACACAAAAATGGCTTCTCAGGAAACATGTTGTCTTTATGTTTTTGGTTCAATTGACGTCCCTACATATTTAT
This sequence comes from Amphibolips quercusostensackenii, assembly GCA_032357855.1. Classification (NCBI taxonomy): domain Eukaryota; kingdom Metazoa; phylum Arthropoda; class Insecta; order Hymenoptera; family Cynipidae; genus Amphibolips; species Amphibolips quercusostensackenii. The sequence continues at coordinate 7,049 of JAUELO010010123.1, forward strand.
TTTCTACAGTGTAATTTTATCATTAAAATGCCTTTAGGTGCCAGAAACAAAATTTAAAGGTAGGTAAAAAAAGATGATTTAAAAAAATATAAAAGTCTTTATTTCCAAAATTCACTGTATTTAAATTAATGAGCCTCTAGAATTAGCAAATTTTTTCAAGACTTTTTTACCAGTATAAAGGCCCCTAGATCATAAAAAAATCCATTCGAAATTTTTGATGGGCTTTAAAATTGTTTGTAAAATACAGGAGTCATTAGAAATGAATTATTTTCTATTGGACCGTAAATAAAAAGCTGTGGAAATCTGGCGGACGATTAAGACTTCAAAAATATAAAAAATTAACTTCCAGGGAAATATCAAAATTACTAAAATAAAAATTTTTTCATGAATATTTTGCTAACGTGCAAGTTTAAGCCAATTTCAAATTAATGTTATATTTTAAGGGTTCTATAATGCGTTTTTTCCATACATAGTCCGTTTTCGATTTCCTAATTTTTGCTTCATCGAACCACCACTAAACAAGGTTATAAAAATATAAAAAATGTATGCGAATTTATGTATTAATTTTAAAAAATATTTTGAAAGAGGATTTTGAAGTGTTTATTTCGGCGAAATATTATAAATATATAAATAATAAAGCCTTTTAGATTTCATATTAATTTTATTATTTTTTTTCAATCCATCCTTATTTTTGTTAGCCTTTATGGTACTTTTACGATTGTACTATTTCTACGTTTTCATAGTATAGTTTAATCAGAATAAAATGAATATATTTCCATATTTTTTATTTTTCTAATGTGAAAATCAAACCTTAAAATATTAGTAATTTGATGTTTAATTTAGTTTCAATTTACTATAATGTGTGACTAGTGTTCCTCTGTAAAATAATTATTTTATAAACATTTGAAAATGTATGAATGAGTTACTGATTTTACAGCCGTTTTATCGTTAGGCAAAATATTGTTACATTTTCTAAACCAATTGGGCTAAATCTACCAGTTTTCTTCTTTTGGCAATTCAAATTTTACTCTTCAAAAAGATTCCGAGAATTCTGAATTTTAGCATTAAAAATCCAAAATTGTAAAAGTGGGGGAAGTGGATTTATTTTTGAAACAATAATATTATAAAAAGTTATGCTTTTGGTAAAACCTTTTTCGATGAATTCGCTTAAGGATAGTGCTTTTTCATGAAAAAATGTTTGTTCGAAATGTCCGAAAAAAATGATAAAATAGAGTGTAACCGAGGGCCAACAAGGATGTCAATTATTTTTTAACCAATTTTCGCACGTTGCTTCGACAATCTGTCATGTACGGCTGAACAAATTAGGTCCTAATTCGGAAACCAATTTAGATATTTTATCGTTCTTGGTTTCATTTAACAACTGATATATCAGAATTTACCATTAATTTGTTTAAATTATAGTATATATATATTAATATTATTTTTTTAAGATATAAACATTTATATTGAATTTTAAGCAATCAGTAGCTAAAAACAAACAAAGCATTCATCAGTCATCAGCTAAGCATTATTATCTTAATTGTTCAACAATATTCCATTACTATTTAGCGCTATTATTAATTCGTCTTTACAAAAATTATTTTAGCAGTTTTTTTTTGCATCGAAACTATTGCGGATAGAAGATTGGTGCAAAAATTGTCGACATCCTTACTGGCCCTCGGTTATACTTTATTTTTTCTGATTGTTTGAACTAGTGAAAGTATAAAAAATGATTGTTCATAACAATTTGCTGATAAAAATTGAAAAAACTTCTTTTTAAATCCGACAAATACTTTTTATTGGAAAAAATACTATCCCTCAATATATTCACCGAATGAGAACTCATTAAAAGTGTAACTTTTAAAAATATATATATTTTTTAATTTATTCACCTCCCACTTTCTAAAGAGAAAATTGACATTTTTTATGTCAATGAAAATTTAGTATATATATCGCTTTTTCTGTGAAGGTGCACTCTTGATTAACAATTTCGTAAACTATTGGACCTACAAAGTTCGGATAAGATTTCAAATAAAAGCCCATTTTATCTTCTGCCTATTATTTTGTATACATATTTTTCTATTTCCTACCCAAAATGAACAATACACGCGAAAGTGTAAAAAATGTTTGCAATTTTCAGTTATTTGTTAATATTTAAAGTGGCTCTACTTTTATTTTCTTGAGGGTGCCTGCGCTTCAACAGTATGTCTATCTGGACGTTTAAGGTAAAAAATGGCTTGTTATCTTCAAGTTCCAGCACAAATGCTAATTAGGTTGGACTAAAGTAATAAGAAAAAATATTTCTGGAATCTTATCAAGAATCTAGACTGTAGAGGCCATGCAGAAGCTTACGTACCCATCTTTGTTAAGGTCCATCAGTTTTTACCCCTTCCCCTATCTTACGTAATTTTTCCGACTACATTTTTTTCTTGAATTTATTTAGAGGTCATCCAAAATTAACATAAGACGATCTGGGGAAGGGTGAGTTTAGTGAAATAATACTGTTTTTTATGAATTAGAAAAGTAGTTTAACTTTCAACCGAGTAGTTGAATTTTCAAACAAAAGAGATGGATTCTCTATAAAAATTGTAAGAGTTCATATTTTAACCAAAAATTGAATTGATCCAAAAAACAAGAATTTGCAGCTAAATAGTTGAATCCTCAGCCAAAACAGATTCATTTTCAAAGAAAAATAGCATTTTTAACCAAATAGTATCAATTTTCTGCTAAAAAAGACGGATAGTCAAGAAAATACATAAATTGTTAATTAAATAGTTGAATCTTTAATTAAGAAGATTATTTTTTTACTAAAAAGACTTATTTTCAACAAATGACATACATTTTAATTATGTAGTTGAATTTTTAAATTGTAAGGATTAATTTTAAGCCAAAAGAAGCATCGTTCAATATTATTTTTAAAAAATTTGAATAAGAAGAAAACGAAGTTTTGAATAAAAAGTTGAATTCTCTACCAAATAGTTAAATTTTCTACCAAACTGTTGAATTTTGAAGCCAAAAAGACGAATTTTCAACAAAACAGTTGAACTTTCAACTAAAAAGGATGAATTTGAAAAAAATTGTTGATTTTCTAACAAGTTATTTAAATTTTGAAACACAAAAGATGAATTACTGAAGGAATCATAAAATTGTTTGTTTGTAAAAGTAAATACTTATTGTTATGAACACATTTCATTTTCTAAAAATGATTTCATTAAAGTTCTACTATTATTTTATTTGCAGAATTTATATTTCATACATACGTTCATTTCTTAAGTTTATAAAATCTTAGTAATATTTAAAGGAGGGGGGGGCTTGGCATATCTCTCGGTATCTTACGTGGAGGGGGGGGGGGGGGTCACAAGAATACCTTACGTAATTTGTGGATGACCCCTTATTTATTCATTATTATTTTGTGAAGGTATGATTATTACACTTAAGTACAAACAGCCGTTTACAATACAATCTAGTATATTAAATTAAAATTATATTAAATCTATTATAATTACAATACGTATTTAATTTTACAAACGGAAAATTTTATAATTTCTTCAGGCTTTACAGTTTTTCTCTTTTTTCTCTTTTTTCCACTTAAATGCGAACTAAATTAATAAACCCCAATTATAGAATCAAATTTTGGTTGCATGGTCATTCTTTTCAGTTTAAAACTGAATTGTTTTCTTGAAAAATTCGAATTTTGGGTAAAAAATTCAACAATTTTATTAAATTTTGTTTCGTATTTGGTACAAAAATTCTTCTCTTTTTGTATTAATTCATCTTTTTTGTTTGAAAATGTAACTATCTTGTAAAGATTATTGTATGTCGGTTGAAAATTAAATTTTTTTTTTAAATTCATATCTTTGAATTGAAAATTCAACTGTTTGGTTGAAAACCCGTATTTTTGGTTAAAAATATTTATTTTTTAGTTAAAAATTCAACTTCCTGGTTGAAAATTCAATCAATTGTTTAGAAATTCAAGAATTTGGCAGAAAATTTAACTATTTGGTATAAACTTTAATTGTTTTGTAGAAAATTCGTATTATTTTACATTGAAAATTAATATTTTGAAATGAAAATTTAACTATTTGGCTAAGAATGTATGCATTTTTTGGAAATTCGTATTTTGGTAGAAAATTAGTTTTTTGGTGAGAATTCAACTACATATTTGGTTAAACATTTATGTATTTTGTTCAAACATCGTCTTTTTGGTAGGAAATTTAACCGTGTGATTAAAAATGTACGTATTTTGTTAAGAATTTATATTTTTAGCAGAAAGTTATTCTCCTTGATTAAAAACTCAACTGTTTTGTAGAAAGCTCGTATTTTTGTCTTGTAAATTTCTCATTTTTGATAAAACTTTTTTTTGACTAAAAATGCTTTCTTGGTTTAGGAATCGTCTTTTTGATTTCAAAATTCCTCTCTTTTGGTAGGAATTTAAAATTTCTCGGGTAATAATGCAACTGTTTGATTGAAAGT
>JAUELO010010159.1:0-11518 GCA_032357855.1 Amphibolips quercusostensackenii
CCTGGAACAATAGGAAAAAAATTTGTTCAGCTAGATATCAATTGAGAAAATATTCTACAACATTCTATCTCCTAATTTGTCATTAAAAAAAAAAATTTGATCCAAAAAATTTCGAGAACATGACGTGCTGCAGAGAAATGGAGGCCAGATTAATTCAGCACAAAAAAGTACTCTGAAAATGACATGTCTCATTCCATGAGCACATAGTTCACATATTGTTGACCAGTGTTGTTTATAAATTTCGTAATGTTGCATGGTTTTTATTCAAGTTATCGTAATTTATTTTGTAAGGGGTTAAAAACTTGAAAAAAATAAATTGTTGTTTAAAAATTGAGTAAATGATAACAATTTTAATTAAATTTTGCGCGCGCGTATAACATTCTAGTAGTCTAGTATAAATAATAACTGGTTCTGGATTAAAGAATAAGAAGCTAAGTAGGTAATTGATTCATTAAAATTCTATAAGTTACCTGGTTGCAAAAGTTTGTTTCCGTCTCGCTACTCCTGGGAATGGAGATGTTTTATCTGTTGAGAATAATGATACACGTTCTTTAGACATGCGCACGCGCCTTCAGCTTCCGCAGTGCAAGTTACTGCGAACCGGTCTGATTTTTTTTCATGACTTATTTTAAAGAATCGAAATCAAACAATTAGGTGCCAAAATACCATTGATAACCAGATTAGAATTTCAATTTGATTTCGTATCTCTGAAGAGAAAACGAAAGTCGAATAAGGGCTCGTCTATGAACTTTAAATTTTCTAGGGTTTCATGTTTTTCTACCCAAGAGATTGATTTTCAACCCAAAAAGTTAATTTTTTAATGACAAGATGCATTTTCAACAAAACTTCTTAACTTTTCAACAAATAGTCAAATTTTAAAGACCAAAAGATGAACTTTTTGAAAGACAGTACTAACATGACTTTTTTACCAGGAAAGATGATTATTCTATGAAAAAGTAAATTTTTACCCGGTTGAATGAAACGAAAAAACTAATTTTTTACAAAATAGTTTAATTTTCGCTTAAAAAAGACAAATTTTTAAATAAATAAACAAATTTTAAAAAAAATTAAATTTAACCCAAATCAGTTGAATTTTTAAGCCAGAAAAACGAACTTTTTTGAAAACTGTTTAAAGATGAGTTTTCCATCTAAAAGGACGGATTTTTAACAAAACAGTTGAATATTAAAAAAAGAGAACTTTCTAATTGTAGTTAAATTTTCAACCTAAAAATATGCATTTTCACTCGTACAGTTAAATCTGCCAACAGAAAAGGTTAAAATTTAACCAGAAATAATTAAAATTTCAAGCCAAAAGAATGATTTCTTATGAGATGATTATTTGATGAAAAGACGAATTTTCAACCAGATAAATTAAACAATAGAACGAATTTCAACAAATTAGTTTAACTTTGAACCAAGAACTGTTCTGAGAAACTTTTGTTCTTTTCGGATATGAAGTTCGTACTTTTGGAATAAAAAGTTTAACGAATTCGTCTTATCAGCTAGAAAATTTAATAATTATTAATTAAGGCTGATGTTTTTGTTAATATTTTATGTTAGCAAATTTGATTATTTCGTTGTGAATTCAACCACTTGGTTAAAAATTGAATTATTTCATTAAAAGTTCAAGTGTGTGAATGAAAAATTATCTTTCACAGTTAAAATTTTATTTTTCTGGTTTAAAAGTTAACTGTAAATTTATAAAATAGACAAAACATAATTGTTAACAAAATAATTGAATTTGCTACAAAAATGGTTGAATTTTTAACCCAAAGGGACGAGTTTTTAAATAAACAGTTGAATTTTTAAATAAAAAATTACTTTCAACAAATTGTTGAATTTTTAACAAAGTAGATTAATTTTCAACTAAAGAGGGTAATTTTAAAGTCTAATAATTAAATTTTTAGGGTAAAAAAACAATTTTTAACCTAATATTTAAATTTTTAGGTGAAAATGAATTTTCAACATAAAAAAAAATCTGAAACAAAATAGTTCCACTTTTAAGCTTGTAGTTGAATTTTGTGGAACAAAAAAACTGAATTTCGAACAAGAGTAATTTTTAATCAAATATTTCAATTTTAATCCAGGAAGATTAATTTTTTGCAGAAGCGAGAAAATTTTCAAATCACAGTAGTAGATTTGTAGTTAAAAAAATTTTTTCAACCTAATATTCTAATTTTCAATTGAAAATTAATTTTCAACATAGAAAAACGAATTTTAAACAAAACGTTTTAACTTTCAACCAAGTAGTTAAATTTTAAACATCAAGAAAATAAATTTTAAATCAAAATAATTAATTTTTGATCGTAAAAGACAAATTTTCAACAATATACATAAATTTTTAAAGACAAAAATGTATTGTCAAACAAATAAATTAATTTTCTACTGAAGTATTTTTAACTTAGAAAGGCGAATCTTTTACAAATTGTTGAATTTTTGACAACAAAAAAATATTGAAAATTGTTCAATTTCTTACAAACTAGACTAACTTTTGTCTAAATATTTAAATTTTTAACCAAGAAGAATAATTTTATATCGGAACAGACAATTATTTAAGGAGGTATTTAACTTTTGACTAAAGAGATGAATCTTTAACTATTATAATTAAAATTAAATTTAGAGAACAATTTTCAACCTAATATTGTAATTTCAGTTAAAAATTAATTTTCAGCAAAACAATTTAACTTTAAACCCCGTAGTTAAATGTTTAAGAACAAAAAAATTCATTTTGAGCCAAAAATATTAATTTTTGTCAACAAAAGTCAAATTTTTTACATGATACGTGAATTTTAAATTATAAAAAAATTTTTCGAAGCAGATATTCGAATTTTCTACTAAGTAGTTGAACTTTTAACACAAAAATGCAAATCTTCAACAAAACAATTGAATTTGAAACAAACAAAAAAACGATTTTCAGAGAATTGTTGAATTTTCTAAAGAGTGGATTAATTTTCAACCAGTTTTTTACTCAACCAAAAAAATTAATTTTATACAAGAAAGACGAATTTTCAACAAAATATATGATTTTTGCACGGATTTATTACATTTTGAATTTGAGAGATAAATCTTTAACAATGATAGTCAAATTTCTAGTTAAAAAGTCATTTGCAAGCAACAACAAAAAAAAATTTTTACCGTAATATTAAAATTTTTACTATAGTGAAATATTTTCAACAATAAAAAACAAATTTTCAACAAAAAAAAACGGATTATTAACAGAATAGTTGAATTTTTAACGGAAAAGATTAATTTTCAGCTTAAATGATAAAGCTACAACTGAAATAGTTAAATTTACAGTTGAATAATCAATTTTTAACCAAAAAATAAAACGAATCTAAACCAAAATAGTTCAATTTTCAACAACAAAAAAAAAGAATTTTTAACGAAGTGATTTTCTTTAAAAAAATTAATTTTCGACATAATGTTAAAATCTACAACTGGAATATTTAAATGTTTATTTAAAAAATAAATTTTCAACCAAAAAAAAAATTTTAACAAAATAGTTAAATTTTAAAACAAGAAGAAGGTCTTTCAGATAATAAATATAAATTTTCTACTAATTAATTGAATTTGCAGCTGAAAAATAATTATATTCAGTAAATAAAAAAATATCAAATATAAAATTTAACTAATTCAAGAGCAAGTGATTTTTACTCCTGAGGGCTTTACACCTAGTATTTGTCAAAATGAAAGATTAATTTTTAACGTAATATTCAAATTTTCAGTAAAAAAATTAATTTTTAGAAAAAACACAGTAAAAATAGATTAATTTTTAAACAAAGAGATAAATAAATAACAAAATGATGTATTTTCAACTGAAATAGTTAAATTGTCAGTTAAAAAATTTGTTTTCAACGCTGAAATATAAATTTTTAAAATAATAAAAATTATTTTTAAGCTAAATAATTGAATTTCTAATCATAACCATAAATTTTAAACAAAAAAGATGAAGTTTTAAACGATAAGATTTATTTTCTTTTGAAAATGACTAATTTTTTACAGAGTACATCAATTTTCAACTAAGTGGTTAAATTTTTAAATAAAAATATAAATCTTTAACTATAACAGTTAAATTTTTAGTTTAAGAATTTATTTTCAACCAAAAGAAAAAATAAATTTTTCAACAAAATATTTTTATTTTTAAACAAATTTTTTTATTTTTCAACAAAATAGTTCAATTTTTAATTAAAATGACGAATTTTCAGCTAGAATAATAAATCTACAACTGGAATAGTCAAATTTCCAGTGAAATAAATTATTTTTAAGAAAAAAAGATAACGAATTTCAACCAAAATATTAAAATTTTTAAACAAGAGGTGCAATTTTTAACTGAGAAGACTAATTTTCTATTGAAAATGACGAATTTTTTACAAAATGCACACATTTTCAACTAAGTATTTAAATTTTCAAATAAAAAGGTGACTCTTTAACTTTGATAGTTAAATTTTCAGCTTAAAAATTAATTTCGAATTAAAAAAAATATAATTTTCAACACATAGTTCAATTTTGAATTAAAATGACGAATTTTCAGCTAAAATAATAAATCTACAACTGGAATAGTCAAATTTCCAATAAAATAAATTATTTTTAACACAAAAAGATAACGAATTTCAACAAAAATATTTTAATTTTTAAACAAGAGGTGCAATTTTCAACTGAGAAGATTCATTTTCTATTGAAAATAACCAATTTTTTTACAAAATGCACACATTTTCAACTAATATTTAAATTTTCAGTTAAAAAGATGACTCTTCAATTTTAATAGCTAATTTTTCAGCTGAAAAATTAATTTCCAATTAAAAAAAATAATTTTCAACACAATAGTTCAATTTTTAATTAGATTGACGAATTTTCAGCTAAAATAATAAATCTACAACTGAAATAGTTAAATTTCTAGTGAAATAATTAATTTTCAACCAAAAAAGATAACGAATTCTAACTAAAAATTTAATTTTTAAACGAAAAAAAAAGAATTTTTAATAAAGTGATTTTTTATTAAAAAATTAATTTTTGACATAATATTCAAATCCATAACTGGAATATTTAAATTTTCACTTGAAAATTAATTTTTCACAAAAAAACAAATTTTTAACTAAATAGTTTAATTTTAAAACAAAAAGAAGGATTTTCAGCTAATGAATATAAATTTTCTACTGGTTAATTGAATTTTTAGCTTAAAAATAATCATATTCAGTAAATAACAAAATATCAAATATAAAATTTAACTAATTCAGAAGCAAGAGATTTTCACTACTGAGTGCTTTGCACCTTGTATTTGTCAAAATGTAAAATTAATTTTTAACGTAATATTCAAATTTCCAGTAAGAAAATGAATTTAAAAAAAAAACCTTTAAGAAAATAGTTTTATTTTAAAACAAAGAGATAAATTATTAACAAAATGGTGTATTTTTATTTGGAATGGTTAAATTTTCAGTTAAAAAATTTGTTTTCAACCTTTAAATATGAATTTTTAACATAATAAAAATTATTTGTTTACTAAAGAATTAAATTTTTAATCAGAAACATAAGTTTTTAACTAAAAAGATGAAGTTTCAAACGATAAGATTAATTTTCTATCGAAAACGACAAATTTTTTACAGAGTATATAAATTTTTAACTAAGTGGTTAAATTATTAAATAAAAATCTAAATCTTTAACTATAATAGTTAAATTTTTAGTTTGAAAAATTAATTTTTAACTTGAGAAGAAATACATTTTTAACAAAATAGTTCAATTTTCAAACAAAAGGTGCAATTTTCAACTGAAAAGATTAATTTTTTATTCAAAATGACGAATTTTTTACAAAATGCATACATTTTTAAGGAAGTAGTGAAATATTTAAATAAAAAGTTAACTCTTCAACGTCAATAGTTGGCTTTTCAATTGAAAAATTAATTTCTAATAAAAAAAAATAATTTTCAACAAAAAAGTTCAATAGTTATCAAGAGGACGAATTTTTAGCTAAAAAATAATTATAGTTATCATATAAAAAATAAAAAAAAATTCGAAAAAATTAAAGTAATTCTAAAATGAAGAGTGATTTCGACTCCTTGCATTAGTCTGACTCTAATAAGTGCAGAAATTACTTCAGCATCAAAAAATAAAAAATCACTACTTTCCCAGGAATAAGCTTTCGCAGGCATTTTCAGAAGAAAATAAATTTTAATATTCTGCATTCAGAAACGTAACATTTATAAATGTCTACTCGTTATCTCTTTTTTTTCACTCATGTTGGTCATTTTCGATTTTATAGCCCTCCTCGATTTTTACGCAAGAATTATTTACTCCCATTTTTCCTTTTTTCATTGCTTATTACGCTCTTGAGCTCAGCCAGTATATGGGAGTTGGGCACGATCGGTCGCTCGTTAACCGATGCACCTGTACGCGTGCGATGCCTCGACCGAGTCGAATGTTTCATTTGGAAACACCCTATAGGGACTCCTTTTCTGCCTTTTTTTTTTAAGGTTTTCAATTCAAGTTTTCAGGATGGAGGTGGGGCCTTAATTAAATAAGGACTCCAGATTATGGATTTTCGAGAAAAGGGACTAATAGAAATAAGGAAAAGGAAGATATTTAGGGCTGAAACAGGTGAATTTGATTATATCTGGAGTGAATAATCTCTTCACCTTTCCGCTTTTCTTTGTCCCATTTCTCATATCCTTCTTTCCCGTTTTCCCTTTCTCCTTTATTTTTTTTATTTTTTCTTTTCTATTTCTTGTTTCCCCTTTCCCTTTGTTCCTTTTCCAATTTCTCTCCTCTCCTTTTCCGCTTTCCCCTTTTTCTTTCCCTATTTCGCTTCTTAACTTCTCCTTTACCTTTTTCCTTTCCCCTTTTCTCTTTTGATCTTTCCGTTTTTCTCTCTTTCTCTTTCCTCTTTTTTCCTTTCTTCTTTTTTTCTTTCACCTTTTCCCTATTTCCGTCCCTTTACTCTTTTCCCCTTTTTCCTTTTCCTCTGTTCTTTACCCCTTTTGACTTTTCCTTCTTCTTCTATGCCCTTTTCCCTTTCACCTTTCCCTTTTTCCTATGCTTCTTAAACACTTCCTCTTTACTTTTTCTTTTTCACAATTTTCCTTTTGCTTTTTCTCTTTCTCTTCCCCTTTTCCATTTTTTGATTTTCCTTTTCCCATTCCCCTTCCTAATTTTCCCTTCCCTTTTTTCAGTTCCCCTTTTCACTTCCGTATCTTCCCCTTTTTCCTTTCCCCTTTTGCTTTTTTCGCTTTTACCCTTTCCCTTCTTCATTTTTTCTTTTCCTCTCTTTTTGTTCTCTCTCACCTAACACCTGTCTCTTTCCCATTTTCACCTTTCCCTTTTTTCTATGTCCCTTTTCTTCTTCCCTCTTTGATGTTCCCCCTTCCTTCTTTCTCTGTGTTCTATTTCCTATTTACCGTTCCTCTTTTCCATTTCTCCCCTTCCCTTTTTCCATTTCCCCTTTTCGATTTCCCTTTTTCTTTTTTTTCTTACCTTTTCCCTCTCTTCTTTTTTGTCCTTTGCCTTTTTCCCCTTTCTCTATTTTCCTCTTCCTCTTTTCTCTTTCTCCTTTTCCCTATCCCTGTCCCTTCACTCTTTCCGCTTTTTTCGACCCTTTTCCCCTTTCCTTTTTTGACTTTTTCATTTTTCGATGTCTATTTTTCCCTTTCACCTTGTTTTTTTTCAATTTACCAATTCTCCATACCCCTTTCCCCTCTTTCCCCTTTCCCTTTTACACACATTGTTCTTTTGTTTTATACATTTCTTAAATGAAACTTTCTGCTGTACAAGTAAATCAAAACATTGCCCTTTTTCCTTTATACTTTCAGCTTTTTCCCTGTCTCATTCACCCTTTCCCCTACCCCTTCCCTCTTTTCTTTTCCTCTTTTTCTTTCCCTTTTCTGTTTTCCCTTCCTTTATTCCCTCTTTGCGATTTCCCTCTTTCATTATTTCCCCTTTTGCCCTTCGCACTTTCATTTTTTCACCTATTCCTTCTGCCCTCTTGCTCTCTACGCTTTTTCCCTTTTCTCTCTTCCTTTTTTCCCTTTCCCCTTTCTCTTTTCCACACATTGTTCTTTTGTTTTATACATTTTTTTGATAAAACTCTCTGCTGTACAAATGAATCAAAACATTGCCCTTTCCCCTTTTTTCTTTTTCTTTTCCCCTGTCTTATTCACCCTTTCCCCATTTCCTTCCCTCTTTCCTTTTCCTCTTTCTCTTTCTCTTTTCTGTTTTCCTTTCTTATTTCCCCCTTTCTCCTTTTCCTTTTCTCTTTTCCTTTTCCTTCTTTACACTTCTCTCTTTCCCTGTTTTTCTTTTTCTATTTTTCCTTCCCCTTTTTAGTTTTCTCCTTTTCCTTTTTTCATTCCAACTTCACAATTTCTTCAACTTCCTCCTGTCGATCCCCTTTTTCCTTACCTCCTTCGACCCTTCTCCCTTTTGCCCTCTGCCTCTTTCTCCCTATTCCTATTCCCCTATTCCTCTGTACCTTTCCCTTTTCCTACTTTACACTTCTCCCTTCCCCCTTTTCATGTTACCCTTTTGTTATTTCCCCTTTCCCTTTTCCGTTTTCTCCTTTCCTTTTCCCCATTCCCACTTCCCAATTTCTTCTTTACCTTTTTTTCTCTTTTCACTTTCCCCTTCTCCTTTTCCTCTTCCTCTTTTCCTCTATCGTTTTCCTTTTCTCTATTCTTTCTTTTCAATTTCCCTTCTTCCCTTTTTCTCCTTTTGCACCTCGCACTTTCATCTTTCCCCCTTTCCTCTTTGCCCTCTTGCTTTTTCCGCTTTTTCTCTTTTCACTCTTCCTGTTTCCTGTTCCCCCTTTGCCCTGCTCCTGATCCTTCCCTATTTCCTCATTTCTCCTTTTTCTTTGTCTCTTTTCCTCTTCCTCCTTTACACTCCCCTCCATCCCTGCTTTTCTTTTTCTATTTTCCCTGCTATTCTTCAGTTTCCTTTTTTCTCTTTCACCATTTCCTTTTCACAATTTGTTCTTTTCCTCTAGTCTTTCCCCTTTTTCCTTTCCTCTTTCGACCCTTTACCCGTTCACCCTCTGCCTCTTTCTCTCTATTCATATTCCCCTCTTCCTCTGTACCTTTCTTTCTTCCCACATTACACTACCCCTATTCCCCTTTTTCTGTTTTCCTTTTCTTATTTCCCCTTTCCCTTTTCCGTTTTCTTTTTTTCTTTTTCCCATTCCCACTTCTCAATTTCTTTTTTACCTTTTTTCCTTTTCACACTTACCCTTTTCCCTTTTTCTTTTTTCTCTTTTTTCCCCTCGCCCCTATTTCTGTTTCTTTCCCCTTTCCCCTTTTTTCTGTCTCTTCTAATTTCCCATTCTTATTTTTTCCTTTTCCCTGTCTTTTTCCCCCTTTCATCTTTTGTTTTCCAATTTTTCTTTCCCCTTTCCTTTTTGCCTTTTTCACAAACTGTGGTTTTGTTTTATCTATTTGTTGGACAAAACTCTCTGCTGTACAAGTAAAGCAAAGCCGTGATAACATGAATATGTTGTAAGCGGGCAGGTCAGCGATAAACTTTTAAATTTTTCTATATTTGAAGCATTCAATGTTGCATATTCCGACTCAGAAGCTGAAACAGTTGTTTATCCAAACTTAGAAGCAACTACAGATGAATTTTCCAAATTAAAGGAAGCCAAAGTCAAATTTTTATAATTGTAAGCAATTAGACTTAGATTTTCTACCTTGGAAGCAGTCGCAGGTGAATTTTTTTACTTGCAAGCAGATACAGGTGTATTTTGCAATAACAGATCAAGCAATGTCAAATTTTGTAACAAACAATCAGAAATAGTTGGATTTCCTAACTAGTAAGCAGCCACAGTTCGAAATTGTTACTTGAAAGCAACCGAAGTTCAACTTGGAAGCTGGCGCATGTGAGTTTGAAAAAGCAAAAATAACTTTTTGCAAACTTTCAAGCAACCATAGCTGAATTTTTAAGTTTTAAGAAACTACAGTCAGATTTTCAAAGTCGGAAGAAGTCACAGTTAGATTTTACAATATTTAGCAGTCACATGTAGATTTTCTAACTTGTAAGAGATCCCAGTTGAATTTTTCTATACTGGAAGCTTTAGCAGATGAATTTTTTTACTTTAAAGCAGACACAGTTACTTATTCAAATTTAGAAGCAAAGTAAGAAAGAATTTGAAATTGTAAATAAGCAACAGACGGATTTTTGAACTTGTAAGCAACAAGACTTGGATTTATCAAATTGTAAGCATTCACAGTTAAATTTTTCTATACTGCAAGCATGCAAAGTGGAATTTTTCAAGATGGAAGCAGGCAGATTTATTTATTCAAACTAGAAAGCAGCAGCAGATAAATTTTGCAATTTTTATCAAGCCAAACTCGGATTTCCAAGCTTTTCATTAACAAGACTTGGATTTTTTAACTTGTAAGCAATATCTGTTGAATTTCTATATACTAAAAGCATCTGACATAGAATTTTCCTACTTTAAGCAAAAACAGTTGCTTATTTTAAATTTGAAGCAGTGGCAGATAAACTTTTCAATTTAAAAGAAGCCAAAGTCAGATTTTTAAAATAGTAAGAAACTAGACTTAAATTTTTCTTAACTTTTAAGCAATCACAGTTAAATATTCAAGCATTCAAAACAGTATTTTATGATTTGAAAGCCGCAACAGTTGCTTACGCCAACTTTAAATCAGTGGAAAATAAATTTTCCAATTTGAAAAAAGCGGAAGTCGGATTTAAAAACTTGTAATTAACAAGACTCAGATTTTCCAACTTGTAAGCAATATCAATTGAATTTTTATATACTGGAAGTATTTGATATCGAACTTCCAGACTTTAAGCAAAAAAAAAGTTGCTTATTTCAAATTTGAAGCAGTGGCAGAATATAGAATTTTCTGACTTTGAAGCAAAAACAGTTGCTTATTTCAAATTTGAAGCAGTGGCAGATAAACTTTCCAATCTGAAAGAAGCCAAAGTCAGATTTTCAAACCAGTAAAAAACTAGACTTGAATTTTCTATCTTGTAAGCAAGTAGAGATGAATTTTCTAGCATTTAAGAAAGAATTTTATAATTTAAAAGAAGCAACAGCTGCTTACGCCAACTTTAAATCAGTGGAAGATGAATTTTTCAATTTGAAAGAAGCGGAAGTCGAATTTCAAAACTTTTAATTAACAAGACTTGAATTTTTTTAGTTGGAAGCAATATCAGTTAAATTTTGATGTAATGGAAGCATTTTATATATAATTTTCCGACTTTGAAGCAAAAACAGTTGCTTATTTGAAATTTGAAGCAGTGGCAGATAAACTTTCCAATTTGAAAGAAGCTAAAGTCAGATTTTTAAACCAGTGAAAAACTAGACTTGAATTTTCTAGCTTTTAAGCAAGTAGAGATGAATTTTCTAGCATTTAAAAAAGAATTTTATAATTTAAAAGCAGCAACAGCTGCTTACGCCAACTTTAAATCAGTGGAAGATAAATTTTTCAATTTGAAAAAAGCGGAAGTCGAATTTCAAAACTTTTAATTAACAAGACTTGAATTTTTTTAGTTGGAAGCAATATCAGTTAAATTT
>JAUELO010010176.1:0-11518 GCA_032357855.1 Amphibolips quercusostensackenii
TTTATTACTTACAAGCAGAGGACGCGAGATTGACATCGCCGATTTGACTATTCGCGCTCGAGCGCTCGATTTGACAATTTTTTTTGTAGATTGCAAATTTTAAAGCAAAAATAACCTATCATGTCAAATTAAAAAAAGGACAGGGTCAAAATGCAAAAAGAAAAACAAAAATTTATTTTTGTCTCTTCTTGAAAAAGTTGTAAAAGATTATAGTCCGGCGGATAGTGACTATTTTTTAAGTGAATCGTGCAAATAATGTGGAAAAGAATTTTTTTTTTAATTATATGAAACCTTAATAACATTTCGAAGACTGAAGGCATCCGCATGTTATCAAAATTAAATAATTATATTTTCCGGTCAAACTATGCAAGATACAGAAAAATATTGAAAACCGAAATTGTTCATCTCAAAAATATTTATAAATTCATAGTATAATATACAATATTAAATATATTTTTTTTTTTAAAACAATGTATAAATTTTTTTCTACTTTTATAAAGTATTCTTTGTAAATATATTTGACATGAAAAAAAATTTGACAAAAAATAATTCTATTGAAAGGCATTAGAAAAGAATCAAAGTATCCAAAATTATTTACATTAAAAAGACCTATGAATTCTCTTTTTTACCATTCCTCAATAAGACGCAATTTTTTGTTCTAATTATAAAAAACAAAATTAATATTCTAAAATGAAAAGAATGTGCTTGCACATTAGATACGATTTTTTATGACCTGCAAAATTTGCAAAAGAAGATATATAAATATTTTGAGCTGCTTTATTGAAAATTTATTTTCACATAAATTTGTACGATAAGTTGATAAATGATTTTTCTCAAGTTGATTAATATAAATAAATAATATAAATTAAATCACCAGTTACGTTAAAAAAAAAATTTTCACCTAGTAACTAATTTTTGCTAAAAATACTTTTTGAGTTTGTTATCTGATGCTCTATAATAAAATTGTTTGTTATAATATAATATATTCAGAAATTATACTCAATAAAAGAAGAAATTCAAGTTTATATTTTTTTACAAAAATAAAATTTGAAAACTGTTGATAAGTTCAAAAAATTGCTAATTGTTTATGCTAAATAAAAGAATTTACAGGTATTATGTCAAAAATATATATAACGCTACAAAAAAAATTAAAAATTTTTTTTCAACCTCAAAAAATGAAAATTAGTGACTATGTTTTACAAATATCTAAATACGTACTTTACGTTTTTTCCTTTATTCTCCTCTTTACCGCTTTATAAAAAGGCTTATTCTTTTCACTGTTTTCAGTAAATTTCCCCATTGTTTATTTTGTTTTTGTTTTTTTTTTCTTTAATTAAATGTGCACTATTATATATTTGTTTCGAAATTCTAATATTTTAGTTCAACATTCTATACTTGATAGACAATTGATCTATTGAGTCTAAAATGCCATTTTAAATTTATGTATTTTGTTGTACATTTGTCTTTGTTTGAGCAAATTTATTTTTTTGACTTGAAATTTAATTGTTTGAATGTTAAAATATTTTAGTGAAAGTAAATTTTTTTAGTTAAAGATTCTTTCTTTGGTTTAAAATTTATCGGTTTTATCAATAAATTTAATTATTTTGTAATAAATTTATATTTTTTGGTACAAATTAATGTTTTTTGTTTGAGACTTTAATTATCTTGGTTAAGAGTTCAACTATGGTTGAAGATTTAACTATTTTGGCAAAAATTCTTTTTTCTTCTATAAGAATTAATTTTTTTCAACAGAAATTAAAACTATTTTATTATTGGTTGAAGATTGATCGTTTTATGTTCAAAATTCAACAACCTTATTGCAATTTTTTTTTTATTTTACTGTAAATTTTTTTATTAGATAAATTAATCTTTTTTGGTTGAAAATTCAATTCGTCAAAAAATCATTCTCTACTTTTTTTTTAATTTGTCGTTTTTTTTAGAATTAATCGTATTTGTGAAAAATTTATTTTTTGAAGTTACATATTCTATTTTCTTTATAGAAATCCAAACTTTTTTGTAGAAAATTGATTTTTTGGGTAAAAAATCATATTCTGTGCTGACACCAGTCAAGTAGAGAATTTGTAATTTTTTCTTGGAAATTCAGCAGTTGATTTAAAATTTGTTGTCATCCTAGATTGAAAAATCTTTTTTATTTAAAATATCTACTAATAACATATCAATTGAAAAATTTTTTTTTGTTAAATACAACTGTTCTTTATCTCAAATTTAAATCTTGTTATGGTTTAAATATATATTACATTTTTCGTTCAGAATAAATATTTTTTTGTTTAGAAATCAACTACTTTGTTAAAAATCCATTCAAAGATAATCCATTTAGTTGCAAATTTAAATACTTTGTTAAATTTTTTTTTGTTTTGAATTAATTAATTTAGGTTTAAAATTAATCAATCATGTTAAAAATTCGCTTTTTTCAAAATTCAAGTGTTTTATAGAAAATTTGCCTACTTGTCTTAAAATATCAACGATTAGATTACAATTTTTTCTCTTTTATCTCAAAAATCTTTTTTGATTGAAATATAAACTATTAAATTTTTCAACTATTTTGTTAAAAATCCATCAACTCGTCTTTAAAAATTATTTTTTTGTTGTTGTCAAAAATTCAAATATTTAATTGATAATTCTTCTATGTAAGTAGAAAATTGAACTATTTAATAAGAAATTCGTCTCTTTTGCTCAAAATCTTAATTATTTGTTTTTAAATCAAGCTATTCTTAAAACATTTTTTTTTTATTTCAAACGAAAAAGATTTTTTTGGAAATGGAGAAATTGATTTTCTGTCAAATCCTTTAATTTTGTGCCAAAATAAAAGAATTGGTCACCTAAAAAGACTAATTTTTAACAAAATAGTTGAATTTTAAACAAAACAAAAATTTTAATTTAACCAAGAAATACAATTTTTAACAAGATAGTTATATTTTAATTTAATGATATGGATCTTTGACTAATAAAATGAATTTATCAAAAAAAAATGTTGAATTTTCAAATTGAAACAATCACTTCTTAACCAATGATGGAACAGTTCAAATATTAGTTTGAAAAATTAATTTTCAACAACGAAGAAGAAGTTTCCGACAAACCAAGATACTTGAATTTTCAAACAGGAAATCATAAAATGAAAGAAAAAATTATTAAAAACAATTTCGGATTGGATTTTTTTATTTATACATAAAATTTGAAAAACAATTTTAAGGATAAGTATAACTTTTTTTGACTATGCGAACTATTTTCTTAACATTTTTTATATTTGTCTTTCACAAGAAAAATTCAAAAATTTGTTTTTATGAATAGAAAATTCTCCTGGACACAAAAGTTATTGGGCTTTCATAAAACTCACAAAATATTTTTTTTATTATATTAAAAAATCAACAAAAAATTACCAAAAAATAAGAGTGTTATATTTTAAACTAAGATACGATGTCTTTTTTTAATAACAGTTAAATTCTGAAAAAAAATTTTAACTAAAACGAGAATTTTTTTTTTTAAACACAATCTTCACTCGAAAAATTAAACTTAAACCAAGCCGTTGAATTTTGAATAAAAAAAGACGAATTCTAAATAAAAATTTTTGTTTTAAATATTTCTACGAAAAAAGTATTTTAATTATTAATCAAAAGCAGTTGAATTAAATGAAAAAATACAGATCCTCAACAAAGGAGGTAAAAGATGATATTTTAACAAAAAAACATTTTTCAGACAAAAAAGAAAAAAATGCAATCCTATTATTAACCTTCTATAACAAATAGGCAAATTTTCTATAAAAAACTTGATGTTTAAGAATAAAAATTTAGCTTCCTTAAAATAGTAAAATTTTGAACTAAAACCGATTTATTTTTAAAGAAAAAAAAGGATTCTTAACAAAATAGTGAAATTTCTAACCAAAGATTTTTAACTGTCTTCAAATGGATCTTCAATCAACTAGTTGATTTTTTACCAAAAAATAATTATTAAAAAAAATATATATTAGTTGTTATTTCAGACAAAGAAAAAAGTTTAAATTTTTAATAAAAACTGTCTAATTAAACCACAAAAGATAAATTTCCAATAAAAATGGTGATAGTAGATATTTCCAATCAAAATCATTTGTCAATGGAGAAAAAAAGGGTCCGCGTTGTAAACCTGTTAACTGACATTTTCTCAAATATTGATTTATTTTTTTACTTTTTGGAACATTTTTCACATACAGTAAATATTTTGCAAACGAAACGGCTAAATTTGTTTTATATTTCATTAATGGATTTTTGAAAATCGCGTTTTGGTATCCAGAGCATATATCTGCGGTCTAAACATGTTAACTGCTTATGGCGTCTTACGTGAAATCCGTGTCTTAATAACTTACCCTCAGGAAACTTTCGCAATAAACTTTTTTTTCTAAACAAATCTGTTTTTAGCATACAATTCAAAATATTTTGCCACATAAAATTGCTTAAAGATTCAAAAACAACGCAGAAAAATATATGCACTGCAGTAGAACACTGCAGGTAACAGGTTTAGACCGCTGCACAGTGTGAAAAAAAACTTTTTTGGTTTAAAGTAACATACAGCCCATAGATATTGACCGATTGAGAAAAAAAAATTGGGGAAAAAGCTGATAAGATTTTTGAAAGAATCTTAAGCCTGATTTTCAAATTAGGCTTTTAATTTTTGATTAATAAACAAATATTATAAAAGTAAACTGCTATTTTTTCTATTTGTCGTTTCCGGTGCTCGTCAATAAGAGACAAATGGTTGAAATCGAATAATTTTTATAGACTAAAATAAGCTAAAGCTCTTCCAATATTATCGTAAACAAACAAAGATTTTGTGACAAAATTTTTTGTTAGAAGAATGTTTTCCAGGATTTTCCATAATTTTACGTGTTTCAAAGAAATTTTGCAAGAAATTTGGAAAAACAATATACTGATAAAAATATTTATTCCTAAGATTATTACTGTTAGTATTATAAACAACTTCAATAAACAAATGCATTATTTAGGCATTTTCGGCAAAAAAAAATTTTTTTTTTTTCAATGCTAATTTTTTAAATTAGAAACCATATGATAATTTTAACAAATTGTATAATTTGTGGATTAATTTTAGGTTTGATACAAACAAATTTAATGGAAAAATGCATTATTGGGGCAAAAATCGGCAGTAAAATTCGTTTTTATCAATTTCAACTTATTTAATTAGGAACTTTATGACAATTTCAGCAAAATTCATAATTAGTTGACAAATTGAATAATTTTTCCAGACAAATTTAATACAGAAATGCATATATCAGGCATTTGTCAAACCGAAAAATTCATTTTTTTCGATGATATGGAAAAATTAGTTTTTTTTTTATATCAGTCTTTTTTAATGTTAACTTTATAAAAATTTCTGCAAAATTCATAAATAGTTGATGAATTTCATATTAATTTGAACAAATTGAATAAACAACTTAATTATTCGGGCATCTGTCGATAAAGAAGTTTTTTTCGACATCAGTCTTTTTAATTGGGAACTTAATCATAATTTAATTGACATAAGAGTAATGACAAACATAAACTGAAAAAAAACTGAGATTGAAAAAAAAATTTTTTGTCGACAAATGCCCAAATGATGCATAAATGATGACACCGAAAAAAAAGAAACAATTTTGCCATCGACAGATGCTCAAATAATTCATTTGTTTATTAAATTTTAAAAAAGTATAAAAACATCAACTTATCATGAAAGTTGCTGAAATCATCATAAAGTTTACAATTAAAAGGAATATCATCGAAAAAAATTTTTTTTTTATATATGCCCGAGTGATGCATTTTTTTGTTAAATTTTTTTAAAAAGTCATAACATTTATACTATTCATGATTGTTGCTAAAATTATTATGACGATCTCAATCAAAAAGTCTGACATCGTAAAAAAAATTTCCGTTGATAGATGCCCTAATAACGCATTTGTTTATTAAATTTGTTTGAAAAATAATCAAATTTATCAACTCATCATGACTTTTGCTGAATTTATTATAAAGATCTAAATTGAAAAATCTGAAATCAAAAAAAAATTTTCGTTGCTAGATGTCCTAACAATGCATTTGTTTATTGAAATTGTTTATAAAAATCATCAAATTAATTGATTAATTAAAAAGTTTGAAAAAATTATCATAAAGGTTTCAATTCAAAATTATACATTGCAAAAAGGAATGTTTCTCTAAAAACATGCCTGATTGACGCATTTGTTCATTAAATTTATTTATAATTCTAACAATAATAATCTGAAAATTTAATTCTATTATCATTAGTTTTTTTCCCGAAGTTCTTACAATATAACTTAAAAGCTCGTCAAATTATTTAAAATCGAAAAAACATTCTTTCACAAATAATGTGTTTATAATTTTTTGTTTGTTAAATAGAATATAAAATAAAGAAAAAATGGACCTTTTTCAAATATGTGTATTCGTAATAAAATTGAAAACCTGCTTTGAAAATCAGGCTTAACAACTCTCTTAAAAATCTTATCAGCTATTTTTCAAATTTTTTTGTCCAAATCAGTCACTATTTCTGGACTGTACGTTATTTTAAACCAACATAGTCATTTTTTTCATACTGTGAGCTGTGCCTCTTGTAGATAACATATGTATAGTTTTCACTTATCATATGACGTTCGATTTGGATTTGAATGTTATAAAAGTAACGTGTGTTATTTTCCTCTGGTAAATGAACAAAAAACATTTCTCGGAAAAAAAAACATAAGCCGTGGTGGGAGGCCAGGCAGAAGTTATAACTTCAATTCATATTGTATCATATTGTATCATAATGTATCATATACTATCACAGTGCATCATTATAGTGTATCATATTGTACGATATTGATTATATTGTGCCATGTTGTATCATATTCATTGTATTACATAATATTGCATCGTTTTGCATCACATTGATTTATATTGTATGATACTGTATCATAATCTATCATATTATACGATATTTATCATAATTTTTTATGATGTATCATATTGTATTATATCATATTATATTGTATCGTACTATATCATATCACATCCTATTGAATTATATCGTATCATATCGTGCCGTATATCGTGACAATGTATCATTATTTAGCATACTCTGCATCATTGTATCATATTGTATTACATTGCATTATGTTGTATGATAATGTATCATATTCTAACATTGTGTATGCTATTTTATTACACTGTATGGTATTGCATCATATAGTATTGCATTATATTTTATATTTTTGTATTATATTTTATTGTATTCTATAAAAATGTATCATACTGTATTATATATTATCATAGTGCATCATCATACTGTGCCATATTGTATGGTACTTTTTTGTAATGTATTGAATTGAATCATACTGTATTACTTTATATCATAGTGTATCATATCATATGTTATTGTATTATTTTTAATCGTATTGTATTATACTATATAATATTGTATTATACTGTATGATATTATATCACATTACATTAAATTGCACTATGCTATACCATGTAATGCGATAGTGTATAATATTGTACGATACTGTATTATATTGTGCCATTCTGTATCATATTTATTGTATTTCATCATATTGTAGCGTTTCGCATAACACTGCTTCATATTGTATGATACTTTATCATAATCCATCATATTATATCATATTGTCTCACAATGTACTATAATGTATCGTATTGTATTGTATAATATTATAAATTATGATACTATATCATAGTACACTATATTGAATTATATCGTATCATATTGTACTATTTAGTCTGAAAGTGTATCATACTGTAGCATGTTTTGCTATACTGTAACATATTGTATTGCATTTCATTGTATTGTATGACAATGTATCATATTCTAACATATTATATGATATTGTATCACATTGTATAGTATTGCGTCATATAGTATCGCGTCATATTGTATCATTTTGTATCATATTGTATTATTTTCTTAAACATGTCTCATACTGTATTATACAGTATTATAGTGCATTACTTTGTATTATATCTTATCATATTATATGTTATTGTATAATATTTCATCATGTTGTATCATACTAGATGATATTGTATTATATTGTTTCATATTATATCACAATACATCATATTGTATAATGCTATACCATATAGTGCGATAGTGTATCATATTGTACGATACTGTATTATATTGTGCAATAGTGTATCATATTTGTTATATTACATCATATTGTATCGTTTTTCATCACATGGGTTTATATTGTACGATACTGTATGTATCATAATGCATCATATTATATGATAATGTATCACAATTTATTATGATGTATTATATTGTATTATATCATATCCCTTTGTGTCATACTATATCATAGTGCATTATATTGAATTATATCGTATTATATTGTGCTATATAGTGTGATAGTGTATTAAAATGTGGCATATTGTGCCATACTGTATCATATTGTGTCACAATTCAGCATATTGTATAATAATGTATCATATTGTAACATTGTATATGATACTGTGTTGCATTTTATGGTATTGCATCATATTTCATTATTTTGTATCATATTGTATCATATTTTATTATTTTGTATCATATTGTATCATATTCTATCGAAATGTATCATACTGTATTATATAGTATCATATTGCATCATCCTACTGTATCATATTGTATGATACTGTTTTGTTATGTTTTGAATTGTATCATATTGTATTAATTTATATCATACTATGTTATATCACATGTTATTGTATTATGTTTTATTATATTGTACTATACTATATGATATTTTATCATACAGTATTAAATTATATCACATCACATCATATTGTATTATGCTATGCCATATAGTGCCACAGTGTAACATATTGTACGATACTGTATTACGTTGTGCTATGTTGCATCATATTTATTGTAATTAATCATATTGTTTCGTTTTGCATCGCATTGCTTTATATTTTATGATACTGCATCATAATCAATAATATTATGTGATAACGTGTTACAATTTATCATGATATATTATGTTGTATGAAATCATATTATATCAAGTTGAATTATATCTATCATATTGTGCCATATAGTGTGATAGTGTATTATACTCTAGCATATAGTACCATACTGTATCATATTGTATTACATTGCAATATATTGTATGATAATTTATAGTATTTTAACATAGTCTATGATATTGTTTTACATTGCATCCTATTGCATTATATGATATTGTATAATATTTGATTATTTTGTATCATATTGTATTATATCCTGTCAAAATGTGCTATACTGCATTATATATTATCAAAGTGCATCATCATACTGTATCATATTGCATGAACTGTTTTGTAATGTATCGAACTGGATTATATTGTATTACTTTATATCATATTGTATCATAATATATGATATTGTATCATGCGATATCATATTATATCACATCACATCATATTGCATCATGCTATACCATATAGTGAGATAGTGTATCATATTCTGCGATACTGTATTATACTGTGCCATATTGTATCATGTTTATTGTATTGCATCATATTGTATCGTTTTGTATCACATTGCTCTATATGGTATGATACTGTATCATAATCCAACATATTTTATAATATTCTATCACAATAGATTATGATGCATCATATTGTATTATATCATATGATATTGTATCATACTATGTAATATTACATTATATTGAATTATATCGTATCCTATTGTGCCATATAATGTGATAGTGTATCATACTGTAGAATATTGTGCTATACTGTATCATATTGTGTTATATTGCATTATATTGCATTATATTGCATTATATTATATGATACTGTATCATATTCTAAAATAGAATATGATATTATATTGCATTGTGTAGTACTGCATTATATTGTAATATTTTATATCATCTTGTATTATATTTTATCAAACTGTATCATACTATATCATATTCTATCAAACTGCATCATACTGTATCATATATCATCATAGTGCATCATTATAGTGTATCATATTGTAACTTGGTACATCATACTGTATATCATATCATACTGTATCGTATTGTATGATAGTGTTTCGTAAGGTATCACACTGCATCATATTGTGTTATGTTGTTTCATTTTGCATCATATCATATATTATTGTATTATTTTGTATTATACAGGTTGGCCCAGACTAAAGTGTCCGAACTTATATAGCTGCATAGAAATTTGAAAAATAAATCGAAATTTTGTTTGCCAAAAATCAGTTGCAGTTTTAGTTTTTGAGTTATTAAGTATGTAAGCTGGACCAATCAGGAGCGCAATACCTAGTGCCAACGAAGCGAACGCCGAGGTGGGGTTCGCGACAGTCACTACATTAATTTGGACTCTCGCTCGCACGCGCGTATTGCGTTCTCGATTGGTCCAGCTGAAATATCTAATAAATCAAAAAATAAAACTTCAACTGATTTTTGGAAAAGGAATTTTCGATTTATTTAAAAAAATTTTATGCAGCCATATAAGTCCGTACACTTGAGTCTGGGACACTCTGTATAACCTAGATACATACATAGTCATTTACGTATAAACTTTAGGTTTTAGGTTTTACGCTGTTTACGTCAAATGACATAAAAACGAACTCACCATTCAACTGAAATCCGGATTAATTACGCAGCTCCACAAAAAAAATCGAAAAAATGCTTCCTCTGACCAGACTATGTTTATTTGATCTTTTTGGAGTCCCTGAATCCGAACCCGAGGTCCGTTTAACCCCATCACGTCATAGTTATTTATAACCTCAAAAAATAGGCCCTTGATCCTTCAACACAAAAAACCCCATAACCATTTAATTCTTAAATCCCATGATCCCTAAACCCCATAACGCTATAACCGCTTAACCCCATAGCGCTGAAAGAATGAGACTGAAAGGCCTTCAAACCCGGAAAATCAGTATGTACGAGCCATATAAAGCCATTCAAATGAAAAAAAAATTTTTTTTGCAAACTAAAACAAATAGTAATTTTTATTCAACTTAATAAGATTATTAAAATACAAATAAAAGTTTAATTTAGTTGAGCTTAACCACTCAAATAATAAATTTCATAACACCATGACCTTCCAATTCTGTGACCGCATAACCTTGTAATTCATTCGCACCGTAGTCGTGTGAGCTAATGGTATTTTATGCTAAACCCACTCTCAGCCTAACCCGGAAACAACGACGTGGACGTAATAGGTTTTTGCTCCCTTGGGGTGCTTGTTTAACGCA
This sequence comes from Amphibolips quercusostensackenii, assembly GCA_032357855.1. Lineage (NCBI taxonomy): Eukaryota > Metazoa > Arthropoda > Insecta > Hymenoptera > Cynipidae > Amphibolips > Amphibolips quercusostensackenii. The sequence continues at coordinate 11,230 of JAUELO010010176.1, forward strand.
GGCATAACAGAAGCTGTCCAATTTGTTTTTATCGTCATGAACATGTCTTGTAAACAAGGAACTCACTTCCACGAAGTTGCGGTCACATGATGACGACGTTTGCGGTCCCGCTTGCTCACCCTGACCAAACGCCGATACTAGGTATCGGACTCCCTGCATCGTAAGTTTTTCCGTGTGTTTGCCATGACGGCTTGAACGCCGTTATCTAGGGTCTCTGCCGGATCGAGAGGTTACGTACTTTCGGTGAACTCTTTCTTACACCGAAACTCATTTAACTCGAATTCCTGGG
>JAUELO010010183.1:0-11517 GCA_032357855.1 Amphibolips quercusostensackenii
TTACTTTCAATAACAGCTCCAACCATCCAGATAAATTTAATTAATTACACATTTTCTGGAATTATTTTAAAAAGTCATTAATCAATAAAATTTTCAGAAATAAAAGTTCAAATTAAAAAATTAAATAATTGAAAAATTATTTAAATGTTTTAATGAAAATTATAGTTTAATGCTTTTTATTTTGTGAATTGATTAATTAATTATTAGCAAGTTAATTTTTTCACAGTATTAAATTACATTAGGATTAAAATTAATTAATTTTTAAAGTCAAGCGCATGCATTTCTTATTTACAACAAGGTTATTAAATTGAATATTAGCTATAATTTGTATAATATCATATTATTTATGTTTACAACACCTTTATTCCTATTATATAAAATCAGTGAATTTTTGTAATGTTGGGAAGTATCTGAATTCTAATTTCAGAATTATATGTATATACATTGTAATTGTTAATAGAATTAGTTTAAAAGGTTATCATTAATTCAAATTTTTATTAAAATATAAGGTAAAAATTATTTGAATGTTTTAATGAAAATAATTGTTTAATGCTTCTTATTTTGTGAATTGAATTATTTATCATTAGCTGATTAATTTTTTCACAATATTAAATAACACAAAGGTTGATTTTCTTCTTTAATTATGTGATTGAATATTGGCTATTATCTGTACAATAAAGCTTATTATTTATTTAAATTATCTTTATCACAATTATATAATTTTTTTAAATGTTTTTAATGTTGTGAAATGAGTAACTGTATTTATTTTCAAAATCATATGTACATGTGTTTTAATATTTTCGAAATTTTGTATGAAAGGTTATGAATAATAATTCAAATTTTCAGAAATTAAATTTCAAGTTTAAAAAAAATATATAGAGTAAAAATGATTTCAATGTCTCAATTAAAATATTTTTTAAAGACTTTTATATTGTGAACTGATGAATTGATTATAAACTGAATAATTTTGCTCACAATAATTAATTACATAAATATTGAATTTTAATTTTTCTTTACTGGGTAATATAAATTTGTTATTAATTTGGAGTTTGCGTAATTAAATATTAGCTATCATTTGTATAATAAGAGTTAATTTACATTTAAAATACTCCTATTTCAGTAACATAATTTTAAAAATATTTCTGATGTTGTGAAATGAGTATTTGAATTCAATTTTCAGTTATATGTACATATGTTTTGATTTTTTTTTAATTAGCATAAAAGGTTATTACTAATTCTTTTTAGAAAAAGATATGGTAAAAGTATTTGAATACTTCAATGAAGGTAATTTTACATAAAGATAGAATTTTAATTGTTTTCTGTAATGTAAAATAAATTTATTATTTACTTCAAGGTTATATAATTGAATATAGGCTACGATCCTTATAATAAAAAATTACTTTTTATATTAAAATATAGCTTTATTAAAATTATATAATTTTTTATATGTCTGCGATGTTGTGAAATGATTATCTTATTTCAAGTTTTAAAATCATATGCACATATCTTTTTTATGTTTCTTAATTTGAATGTTTCAATGCAGATAATGTTGAACATTATTTTATTACTTATTTTTCATTGACGTAATATTATTACTGAATGATTCCATTAGAACTTAAATTTCCTGAAAATATTCAAAAAGCTTATCAATGAATATGATATTCGTAAATGAAAGTTAAAATTTAAAAAAAAATAAGAAGTACAAATTACTTGAATGTCTCAATGAAAATAATAGTTTGATGCTTTTCATGATGCAGACAGTTTAATTTATTATAAGTCAATCAATTTCGTTCGAAATTTCAAATTAAATGAAGAATGTATTTAAATTAATTTTCAATTAATTAACATAAATTGATTATTCACTTTGACGTTATATAACTGAATATTGGCTATTATTTTTATAATAAAAGTTAAGTTTTTATTTAAAATGCCTTTATTAGAATTGTATAATTTTTTCCAACGTTTTTGATGTGTTACATAAGTATGTGAATTTAGTTTTTAAAATTAAATGTACATATATTTCAATTTTTTTTTTGAATAAGTTTTAAAAGTTGTTATTAAATAAAGTGTATCGAAACGCAATTTCAAATGTTTTTGATGTTGTTGAATAAGTATGTAAATTCAATTTTTTAAATTATATGCACATGTATTTAAAAAATTTTTAAATTAGTTTTAAAGATTATTAGTGAATAAAATGTATTAAAATGCAATTTCCAACTAAGGTAAAAATATAATGTAAAAATTATTTTAGTGTTTTGATGAAAATAATTATTAGATGTTTTTTATGTTGTGAACTGAATAATTAAATATTCACTGATTCTATTAAAACTTACATTTTCTGAAATAAGTTTAAAAGGTTATTAATAAATAAAATTTTCATAAAGGAAAGTTCAAATTTAAAAAAAATGTTACGTAAAAATTATTTGAATGTTTTAATACAAATAACAGTTTAATACTTCTTATTTTGTGAATGCTTGATGCTTTTTATGCTGTAAAGTGGTTAATTTATTAATAAATAGCTGCATAATTTTGTTTACAATACCAAAATACATAAAGATTAAAGTTCAATATTAAATTACTCAAAGATTAAAGTTTAATATTCTTCAAATGAGTGAAACATAATAAGAGAATTATGTAAATGTATAGAAATAAAATTTAAAAAATATATATAATGCCAAAATTATTTGAATGTTCCAGTAAAAATAATTGCTTCATCTCAAATTTTCGGAAATGTTGTAAACCGATAATTCGATTATTGGCTTATTAATTTTCTTCACATTAATAAATCACATGAAGATTTAATTTTAATTTTTCTGTATTAAGTGGTATTGATAATTTATTTTAAAGTTATGTTTTTAAATATTAGCTATAATTCGTATAATAAAAGTTAAATTATATTTAACATATTTCTATTACAATTATATAAGTTTTTAACATATTTGTGCTGTTCTAAAATAAGTATCTAAATTTCATTTTTTAAATTACATGTAAATGTTTTAATTTCTTCGACAATTAGTTTCAAATGTTATTTGGCCAATACACGTCCAGAATATTAGAATTTGCAAGCGTTAGTTCGATTTTAATAAAAATTAATGTAAATATTTACAAAACAATTTATTGATTCAATTTTTCTCGAAATTTTCACCTTTTGATATTTTTTAAATCAGGTGACTCACAAAAGATAGAAGGTGTAAATTTTGTTTTATCTTGTTGGAAATTTTTTTTCATGCTTAGCGTGACTTGGGTTTAATACTTGCTTGTGCGTGAAATAAAAAAAAAATGTTGACTTGTAATGATAATTTTTATGAAGAAGTTCTATTTAAAAACACTGTATATTATAGATTGCTAATATGTAAAGGATATTTCGGTATTAACATTACTTACTTTTAATGACAGAGTGATACTTAATTACAAAAATATGTTTCCCGATATTATTTGTTGATTTTAGAAAAAATTATGTAAACAAATTCCCAGTGTCGTCATTTGAAGTAAACAAAATGTTATCTTCCAAATGTCCCTAAATTATATTTTCAGTAAAGTTTAGTGTTGAAAATATATTATTCGATATTATTTATTATATTTAGAAACAAATTGTATGAACAAATGATTATGGTAGGCATCAACAGGCGTCAAACCATGTCACTGCTAACACTGGTTGACAATTGTTCATAAAATTTGCTTACAAAATTACAAATAATACTAAATGACAAACTTTTCCTACTAAATTCTTATAAATATTCCTGGTAACATGAATGAAGGACAATTAGGATATCAAATAATTTTTTGTATACTTCAAACTTTCGTCATGGAAATTTGTTTAAATAATTTGTTTCTGAAGTCACCAAATAATTTCAAGAGACATATTTTCTTTGAATAATTCAGGAAACAAAAATTGATCGAATGCATTTGAATCGACAATAAAAATTATTTGAAGATTCAGTCATTTTTTACTATTTTAATAATTTAGATCAGAAATGTTTTCAGTGTTTGTTATTATAACTTTTTTATAATAATTATCATTACAAGTCAACATTTTTATTCATTTCAAGCACCCCTAAGTATTACACCCAAACCACACTGAGCATGGAAAGAAACGTTCTAATCAATTAAAAATAATTTGCAGTTTCTATCGACGATATCGCTGGAATCAGAAGAGAATCCATTAATTTTTTTTTCATTAAAAAGGTGATTTTACAAGAAATCTCTATATCATAATTTAGCAAATATCAAAAGTTGAGAATTTTACGAAAAATTTATTTGGTATTTTTTCAGGCGAAATTCCACAATTTTTTATTTAATATTTATAGTCTAAAAATGTATAATTTTATCTTAAACATCTTTAAATTTCAACAAAATTCAATCAACGGTTTCAGAAATTTCGATAATTCAAAAAAACCCAACCCAAATATGCCGTATAATTGAGAGTGACACCCTAAGGCGTCACTCCTAAAATTTAAAAAATTTAAAAATCAATTAAACTCAAAATAATAAAATATTACCCATATAGCACTGTTATTTCACCAAGTTTTATTAAAATTGAACGACCACTTTAAAATTCTGATATTCATAAAGTGTACTGGCCCTAATATTAATAAACTAAATTTTCAGAAATTAAAGTTGAAACAAATACGTATATAGAGTAAAAATAATTTTAATGTTTCAATGAAAATAATCGCTCAACGTTTTTTATATTGTAAAATGGTTAATTAATTATAACCTGCATCTGTTTCAACTCAAATTTCCTAGAGTTATCTTAAAAGGTTATTAGGAAATTAAAATGTTCGAAATGGAAGTTAAAATGAAAAAAGAAATAGAAAGTTAAATTATTTGAATGTTTTAATGAAAATCATAGTTCAGTGTTTTTTGTGTTGTGAAATAATTAATTGATTATTATCTAATTAAATCTTTTCGCAATATCAAATAACATAAAAATTTTATTTTAATTTTTTTCAATTCAGTACATAAAGTGATTATTTACTTAAAGGTTTTGTGATTAAATATTGTCTATAATTTGTATAATAAAAGTTTGTATTTAAAATACCTCGATTCTAATTATGTGATTTTTGTCAATCTTTATGATGTTGTACAATGAGTATCTGAGTTCAGATTGCAAAATCAAAATTTTCGTTCAAATATAAGGCAAAAATTATCTAAATATTTTAATGAATATAACTGTTTATGGATTTTTATGTTGTAAACTGATTAAGTAATTACTGATGTATTTTTGTCACAATAATAAGATACATAAGGATTGGGTATTACTTTTTTTGTTGAGTAACATGAATTGTTTATTTACATAAGGGTTATGTACAGTGCCGTATTTTATATAGAGGCTAAAAGGGCTATCCTTGGGCAGCAACTTTTTGGGGGCGGCACTGCGGCCGAGAAATTTTTTTTAACTTTAGGGATTAAAAATTATATTATACATAGTAAATTGCAAAACATTTTATATCAGAATATAATATATATTAAAAGATACGAATAGTTCATATTTTTGCACTCTACTTTAATTCGATGGTCTGTCATCGACTTTTGCTACTGCGCTTGCGTTAGGGCCGTGCACTGGTTGGCCGCATTTAGCGCGCAATTCAAAATTAAAATTAAAAATAATCCTGGTAATATAATAAAAAATTATTAAAAAATGCACAAGAATGTATATAAATAGTACAAGTTTTAATATGAGACAAAAAAAAATTATGAAATATATTTTTGAAATAACAGTTTATTTTCGTTGACTTGCATAGAATAACTTATATTTCACAAAACATTCAATTCAAGAAGAAATTTGTTGGGAAAGTTATTTAAAATTTGTTCATATACATTGTTGTGCATTTTTTAATATTTATTTATTTAAATTACAGCAATTGGTTTTAATTCCAGTTTTTAATGGCGCGACAACTGCGGTCAACCAGTGCGCGGCCCTAACAAAAGCGCAGTAGCAAAAGGCGCCCACATTGACATCACTGATCATGGCATGATAGTGCACCTTTATTTGCACGCATGTCAGACAGGGGACGGTGCAAGCATAAACTGATTAATAAATATTAATTGATATTGACAAATTAATGAAGTTTTAATATAAGTATCTACAATTTTCTAGTTTTTTTACGTCTTCGCGTAACCTATTTTTTACTTAGTGCATTGCGTCTTAGGGAAATTAGCATTGACAAAGGGTGGCCATCCCATCTCTCTATTACCTTTATATAATTATTTTAAATGTTTATGACTAATTTTGAATTATCAAATTCCACTATCTGCATGCTTCAGATATGGAAATAGAAAAAATAAAAGATTCTCTTAATTAAAGTTTAAAATATCGACGAAAATCGGACGGATCAGTGGTGACTATATTCTTTCTTCTTTTGTTTTCTGTACGCTGTTAACAAATAAAGGTGTGAATTCGATGCGTACTCTCACATTATTTATTATAATTCGATAACAAGTAAATATTTTGTTATGTTCTTGGTCTTATTTTAAAAAGAAATTTCAAGCTTTAATTTAAGAAAGTTTAAATTTTTTCACTTCGCTTCCCTGGAGCCTGGAGAAGTGGGACTTAGTATATCGCTAAGATAACCATAAAAAAAGAGAACCATGTATCTGAATTCAATTTTAAAATTACATGAAGATTCTGTTTTAATTATTTAGCGATGTATTTTCGTATTCTAATGTTTTTTTTTAAATTAATTAAAACTTTTAATGCAAGCAATCGCTTGATAATGTTTATTTTGTTAACTAAGAAACGGATCGAAATATAATTTTGAAAATTATAGGTAATAATGATATAATGAATTAGCAATGTTTTTTATTGTAATGAGTTAAAATAGTGACCGTGAAATGAATATTTGAATTACTTTTCAAAATTGTATGTACATATATTTTGATTATTTAGCAATGTTTTTTGATAATCTGTTGTTTTGCTATTTAAAATTACATTTTTTCGAATTAGTGCAAAAGTTGATTGATCTCATATGTTAAAGAAGAAAAGTTGAAATTGAAAAATATAAGGTAAAAATTATTTAAAAATTTCCATGCAAATACATGTTTAATGATTTTTATATTGTGAACTGAGTATCAGATCGCAATATAATTTTTATAATTTTCAACGAAACATTATTGCTATTTAAATTTATAATTTCATAAATTATTGTTAGTATTTGTTACCGAATTCATTACGTTGGTTTAGTCGTGTACTTGAAATATTCAAATGATGCTTCGCCCATTACGATTAATAATAATTATCGTAAATGAAGTAATTCTACGTCACATGGATTCACTGAATTAATTCTTTCAGAATCCAATTTTAGCAAAAATTCAAGTGTCTAAAAGATTTTAACGAATAAATAGTTATTTGAAAATTAATTCAATGATGAAAATTAATATGAATGTTAGCGCGCGCGTGCGCACGCATATAATAGTCTAGCATACTTGAAATCACGCAGAAAACTATAGAGGTAATATACGTGTTAATATACGTGTAGAAAACCACGTATGATACGTAAAAAATTATACGTTACCAACCTGGCTTACAAGACAATAACAATAATATACCAAATCAAAATTTTTAAACTTTTAGAAATAATTTCCTATTTTTATAGTTTAAAGAGGAAAAACATTAAAAATATCGAATTTTTCTACTCGCAAGTAGGATTTTTCACATTTTTCGCCCGCAAAGGAGTAAAATTTAAATATTAAACGTCGTTAATGAGTTAAAAAAATGATTCAATTATACTCGAAAACTTCTGAGGCGTCTTCGCTACAAATAATGCAACACAGTAATCTAGATCTTAAACTGATTTTCAATTTTTATACGTATTTTGCTGGTTCCTAGAAATGTGACAATCTTTCGAATCTAACACAACAAACAAATAATTTTCAACCTCAAAGCATGGCGCCGATTTAGTGTTTAATAGTTTTGGTTTAATATACAAAGTGATTTATTTTTATTATAAACTCATGATTGACACTTGTTACAGGAATGGTGCACAACCCCGATGACATGATTTTGCAATTTATTGCAAGGTATCTATGATACATTATTTTTGTATTTTTCAAATGAGAATGATAAATATCGATATGTTATATAAAATTAATGAAATTTGAAGTTTGAATATAGAAAATGACGGTTAATATTTGAATTTTTCAAATGAAAATAAGAACTGTTAATATCTTATATGAAATGAATGTGATTTAGAGGTCGAATAGAGAAAATAATAAAATATTTAAAAGACAAAAAATTTGAAAAATAACGTAGTTTTTAAATGGTACTTGACGAATCGCTAGACTAAAAAAGGTAAAATTTAAAAATTACCAATTTTTCATTTAAAAGAGGGAAAATTAAGCGAAAAAAAACGAATATTTTCGCGTTGAAGGTGTAAAATTTTGGGTTGAATTATGCCAACCCCCGAAAAGTCACATTACGGCAAGTCACATAAAAGAAAAGGAGCTCACCGCGCGCAGGTGTCTAGTTACAAGGGACAACAGTAAATTACAAAGTTAAAAATGAATATTTCTGCAATCACGGATTCAAAAATAATATATTTAGAATGAAGGAATTTTATGATTCTAACGACATATGATTTGTCCATTGAGGGTGAAAATTGCAGAAATAATAAATATTAAATTGAATACTGAACTGAAGTTTCTTCAGTTAAATTCTTTGAAACGTTTAACTTTTTTATGCAAGTAATACATCATCAGAATCAGAAAAATTCGTAGATGCTGATTATGCTATTTTCTAATCCCAATTTGCAGAAATAAGATCTTTTTAATTTCCTTACTCAAACTGCCTGCAAAAAAAAAAGACCCATGCTAGAGTTAGCTCGCCCAAACTAAGGTCAGTGAACATAGAGAGAAATACTAAAAAAATAAAGCCCACTGACGAGCAGTGTCGTGAATAAATCTAGAAAAGAGTTTTTCATGAAGTTGAAGAACTTCAATTCAGATTGGCTAAACTGTCTTAAGATATTCCCCTTTTAAAAAAAAATTAAATAATAGGCTGCGCGAAGAAAAACAAAATTGGTCGTTCTGTAGGGCCTTATCTCGAGGCACAGAGTATAGAGTGCAGTAAGTAACAGTGCGGCAAGTCACATTGTAACAAGTTACATTGCAGCAAGACGCATTGCAGAAAGTCAAACTGTGGAATGTGTTATTACGGCATCTCTCATTTTTGATCAATTACAAGGTTCAGGACCAGCTATGAACAATGCGACAAGTTATATTGCTACATCTCTCATTCGAAGGCAAATAATGTTATCCTGAAGAGTACAGGTGATGCATCTTATAATGTGTGCAAAGTGAATTATTCTATATTTGATGATAATGTAAGTTTTGAGTAAAAATCTAAGTAAAAAGTGTCAGTCTAATTATTAATAATAAACTTATTATCATAATTTTTACCTGTAGTGTAACCTTACTGTGCTATATGATCAATTAAAACTTGCCAAATTGAATCTTTATTTTTTGTTTAAAAAAAACTAATTGATATAAATCATTACAAAAAAGCAGTTTGAAAATATTTAGACAAGCAATCTCAAAAAAGCGTTTCGTAGGCGTTAACTTCAATTTAAACAATGGTTATTTTAAACATGTGTGAAGTGTTGTGCTTTGGTGTGTGTTGCGAAAATTTTTTAAAAGTATTTTTCATGCAAAGAAAGATAAAACTTGAAAAATAAACCAATTTTCTATCTTAAAAATAAAAAAATATAAGAACTTAAGAATTTCTTGATTCGCAAGAAAAAAATTAAAAATGGAACGCATTTTTATATTTAAAATGCAAAAATTAAGACAGTAGCGTATTTTGTTTTTATTTGAAAGGGCTACTATTTTTTCGGGTCAGCTAAACACAGACATTTTTTTAAAACTTATTTTCGCAGTTTTCAATAAAGTATTTAAACACATTGGTAGGAAAAAAGTTATACTTTAGAAATCATTCAATGGTTACATAGGTCCAGAATAAAAAAATCTACGCACGCGGCTCACTTCGCTCGCAAGTTCAAGCGCGCCTAGGGCCCACGACTATTGGCTTTCGCGCTTCGCGCTCGATAATGTATTTACTTCGCGCTACGTGCTCGGTCTTTGTATTTTCCCTAAATATGTGCACAGACCTTTTAAAATTGAAGGTTGAAGCATCGACAACTGTTCACTTGCTTTCGTCCAAAATGTGAACTTTTCTACATTATTTTTAACTCTATTATATCAAACGTATATCACATTTACTTGTATACCTCGGCTTGAGATTGCTTATTCAGATAGTGCAAAATAAAGTTCACATTCTATTTATTATGATTACTCAAATACTTTTTTCTTAATTTGCATTAAATTTCATTCGCAGCTACCCTGAGAAACGTATCATTTCAATAAATTTATATTATTACAATTCATAAGTTGCATTGGTATTAAAACAGACGTACGCTTATTTTCTTCTATTTATTTAAAAAAGGTGCGCATCCTAAAAAAAATTTTTTTAAACATTCTACTGAATCTTGTGTCTTTCTTCCACGATTATAATTTTTTAATTTCCAATGTTTTTTTCCGATTTAAACTAAAAATACGCATCCTAGCGTAAAATAGTTCTGAGCAAATTTGTAGATATAATATAGTCGATATATAATGAAATGTTATCGTAGTTTGTGTCGTTTTTCCAAAGACTTAATTTTTTTATTTTTAACATACCATTTCTTAAAAACGGTGTTGGATTCGGGCATCAGTGGAAGTTTCACTAGCGGCCCTGCCGCTCGCCTCGCCCTTACGGCCATTCCCACTCCAACCTTTTTGGTCTGCCAGCGAGCTCCCACCAAGGTGAGAGTCAGTACAACTTTAGTACTCAAGGAGTGAACATAAGTGGAAATAAAGTGAATTGTGTCAGTGCATTCTGCCTCATCTCATTTGTGGGACCCTAACCCAACATTGGTTCATCGAGTCAGATTTTTCCATGCGAAGCTCACACACGTAAGTCACCAGTTTGTCGCACCCACGCAGACGACGACAGGCCTGAAAGCGTCGCCATGGACCCAGCCACCGCAGATATTGCCATGCACGCAGCCACTGGACAACTGATTAAGCTTCATATTCAAGTCAAATTCAAGATCCTTGTAACTTTCTATCATAATACCATCCGGCTCAAAAAGTCTCAAGACATATTCTTTAAATCTACCTACATAAATTGAAAGTTGATGCTTTGTGTCGACTGCAGCTGCATTTGTTATATCATCCTGTTTTGTTGTGCTTATCTTTGTCGCTTACTCAAAAAGTTAAATTAAATTCGTGTGTCTCTAGTTATTGGGAGAAAATAAGTACTCATATATCATATCTTCTAAACGCTAAAATTTTTGGGATAAGCTTGAACCCTAAAATGATAGGTGTACAAGAGAACCTTTCTCATGCTAATAACTAAACGCAAAGATAATCCAATTGATTGTTTGTCGCACAAATCAATGTAACCGGGACTTTCATGTTTGTTCCCCCGCCCCTGAACTGAAGTTTATTGTGAAGTTTATTGCCGCATCAGACCAAGCACTT